>NJEV01000281.1:710-25685 GCA_002591385.1 Cordyceps sp. RAO-2017 | reverse complement strand
ATCTGTCACGGCGGGACGGCCCGTCTTCTGTTTGTCGAAACATACCGTTGGCTGGGGGGATGCTCGAATCAGCCCCGAGATTCTACGTGCCACCTCGTGGTTATCTGAACTGATATTTTCTGGGAGAAAAGCACCAAACCACCGAGATTATGCTGCTTCATTCCAGATCCTCCATGTGTTTGATCTTTCCGCTGCATTCTCTGGGCACAGAGTGTCGACTGGAAGCATGCCGTGAAGGCTGCAGACGCGCCATAGCATACATAGCCACTGCCACAAAGAGCTGAATCGGCTCAGGGGCCCCTCTGGTCAGGGTGGTGGGCGCCGCATGCGTCTCCCGAGTATGATTCGAATCGTCAGTCGGACGAGACAGGGCGTTTCGAGGTCCGGGGGATCAGCAATCGCTAAACTGGCGTCTGCATGTAGACTAGGAGCTTCGCAGTCTGCCATGAAGTCGACAACTATCCAAGGCCATAACTCGCAAGACTGATGTCCTGGAGACAGCTGGGGATCTGGTGATGTAGTATGACGTTGTCGCACGCACAGCACTCCTGCCCACATATGTAGGCAAACAAGCAAATCGAAGGTCAGGGGCTTCGGGGATCACGAATCGCGTCGATACCTGAGTTAGGAAGTTGCAGCATCGTCAGCACAGGCGAGCCAAACACTTCAATGTTCGCAACAATCAATGAGAAGCCATGCTTCCGTAGAAAAGGGGTCAAACACTGACTGCATTGGTCTTGCAACAAAACCATGCAAGGGGAGGCCCGAGAGTTGCGTTTGAGAATGCGTAACAACCATGGCAAAGTATGCGGCGTGTCCAGTATGTCCGGGGGAATAGGGGGTGCGTAGTCCTTGTTGTCTCAAGGCGCTGCCGAGGCTTCACCAACTGCACGTGGTCTTGACTGAGGCTATGTCTTGTGGAGGCTATTACGGGCAGGAAAGCATGGAAGAGGTCGTCATGAGGGCTCAAGGAGGCCGTGAACGCGGTTCAACTGATGGTGATGCTGACACTACATATAGGATCGATCATGCACGACTCAAGGTAGGTGTTCAACAGAAGGTTCATCACTGCGAGTATTTCCTGTGCGACGGTGACTAAGAGAATAAGGGCTGATGCCCTTCATGTTTCTCATTCTACCAATACTCTGGAGTGTGTGTCACTCCAGAATATGAATTCGTCATCTGTGGGCTGCAATCAGCAGTCGTAGCTGTTCCAGTCTGTGGGCTTCGTGCAAAGCTCCCACCGTTGGTCCCTAGCATAAGCGCGTGGATGGCCTCGCTGCTACATACAAACCCCTGTCACCGGTCTTTGAGATTCCTGTGATGATTTGCAAATCTGGTCTGGTCTTGGGGACGGGCGTGGAGTCTGATGCGTGCAATGCGACGAGGTTACCGTGGTCCATCATCCGTCGTATTTCTTTTTCCGCGACGCTCGTGCACCGGATGGTCCACAATAAGCATGCTCTCCATGTGTTTGGGATCAAATCAACAATCTACCGACCGATATATATGCCACGCCGAGACTCGAGGGCTTCTGTAACATACATGTATGTATGTGGTCTTCCGGGTCCATACTATGACATTTCCACCGAGGATTCTACTCATGCTCCATACCCATACTGATATGGCTTTGTCGCTGTCGGGATAGGATGCCTGGTTTCTCAATGTCGGCAGCTTGGACGGACGGCGCCTTGCCATCGTGTGGAGAGGATTGACGACCGTAGTTATATCATGTTCTGCTTGATAGAGGCAGCATCTGGCCCCCCCATGGAGATACAAAGCCCTCAATAGATGTTGCTAGGCGTCCCATGTGTGGTGCCCAGTGACAGTATCCGAATGGAGGAATCGTGTTCGCTGGAGTGCTTGCGCGCTGCGACAAGATGCCCAACGTGACATCGGAAATTATCCTGCCTACCGCCCTACTCCGCAACAGGCCAGGCCAAGGTGCCAGCCGGGCAGGGCTCCAAGTACTCGGTAACTCAGGTAGCATCGACAGCGGCAATAAGGCGGAGATGTTGACGACGGGAACGGGTTCGCTCCGGCGGAGGCTGGAGCGCAGCATCTGCCCGAACCAGACCCGGCCGAGTCGCCCGCGACAGTCTGGAAGATCGCGGCGGGCGTCCGCCACAGCTTTCCCACTCGACGGTGCAGCGCGGGCGGCATGGCAGGACGGCAGCGGCCGAATCCATCCAGAACGGCGTGGGCGAGACTTGGCGTCGCCCAGATCCAGTCGGCTCTCGAGGAATGCTACGCTGCGACACCCGCCATCAGATCTGCACCTCACATGGCTACATGGATAGGGAAATGACGGCCTGAGGGGGGAGTAGAAAGGGGATGGCGCCAATGGCAGGGCGCATGCGGCTGACGCCGAGCTGTCGGGTAGCGGACGTGATACCAGACACCGGTCGACAGGTTCGTGGACCTTCGCACAAGGACAAGCATCGTCCTAGCCCGACGGGTGCCACATGAACCATGAGCTTGGTCTGAGGGGGCAGAAGCTGTAGATTTCAATCGCGTGCGGCGACGCAGATGAGCTGATGACGACTAGGAAAGTAAATACATGCAACAACAGGCCATAACCAATATCCTCCCTCATCATCCTCCCATGCCTGTACTCAAGACGCAATATAAATGACAAGTGCAAGCTTCAGTTCTTCGAACCCCCCCTTAAAAGTCTGGTGGGTGCCTCACTGCCGAGACAGGTGGTTCCACCAGATCTGACGCCAGCACTACGGCCCGGCAAGCCGCCCGCCGAGTCTGGCAACACCGTTCTTATTCTCCGACAGGCTTGACCCTGCGACGAGCAACGAGTCGGAAGCGGCCCATCTTCTTGAGAAGCGTAGGAACGCTGTCGACGTTCTTGTCTGGGCGGACGTAGGCAGCCCGTGCAGCGACGTGTAGGAGGGAGGCCGCCGCAGCGTCGGACTCGTCCCCTACGAGATCATGTTGGATGATCTCGATGTCGTATCGGAGGAGATGGATGTCCATCGCCTCCCCGAAGCAGTCGCAGTGCTTCGGGGGGCCTCGGAAATTCAGGTCGCAATACTTGCAATGCATTGTAAATTTGAATCGACGAGCTGCCACTTGTACAGTTCAATACATGACGTGAAAGCCTGAAGGCCACATGATGTATACTCACGATTTTGTGAGAGAATTGATGATGATGGGGGGAAAGTCGGTGTTGAAGCGGCGCAAAATGGCTCTGGAAACTTGTGGAAGCAGACGGGAGTCTGAGGATGCAGGAGGGGAAAATTCCAGCAGAATGCAGGCTCCGGAGGCCACGTATTTATATTCCGACTGAACAAAGGACGAGCAGACTGAACAGATTCACTGCTCGTCGTGTCCATCGTGTCATCGGTACTGTCTGGATGTACTCGCCTGGCGGCCCTCCGGAGGCCGGTACGCCCCCGAGGATCTACCCAGGTACCTCCTTCGCCTACTCAACAGGGCCGCCCAGCCAATCCTCGCCCTTCGCTGCTCTTTTCACTGTCCACGGGGAGGTACAGAGGCCTTGAGGGCCATGCAAAAGCCGTCCTTGCGTTGGGGGAGTCATGCCTGCCTGTCGAGGGGGGGGGGGTGAGGGGAGCAAGAGATCGGAGTGCCTTCTCATCCACCACCGGACCGCCATCAACGAACTGAGACTCCCTGATTGTCGTGTAGCGATGCCTCGAAAGCTCTGAGGTGTTCTTTGAAAGCAGACCTGGAGGGAGATGCGTAGGCTTGACGATGTGCTCGCTGAACACTTGTTCTCCAAGCCCTCGCCCCGCGCCACTGACTGCACCCACGCCCAGCCATGACAGTGGTAACACAGTCGGCAGTCAGCCAATCCACGTCCGGTTCGAAGCGCCTTCGTCTCTCGGGAGATTTCTCTTGCTGGCTTGCGTGTTGGCCCGGCGTGGTCAGGTGATTGGCTCTCGGCGCCATCGTGGCAGCGAGTCCAGCCATTACTATATGATGTCGATGTTCCACCCTCGAAGCGCCCTACTGTTCGTGTTAGCTCCGGTCCCTAAGACGCGAGGCCTGCCATGGCTGAGCCTGGCTCTGGGGAGTTGCAGGACAAAGGCCGGAAGCAAATCACACGATTCCCCGTCAGTCGCTCGTTCAATCTTTTGAATTTCGTGGGCTGTGCTCAGCATGTGTGGCCCATCATCGGCCGCCAGTCATCTTCCGCAGCCGCTCCTCGGCCGCCCGAGCTCTCCTTTCGCGCTCGAGACGCATGCTCATCTCCGGCGTCAGTCCACGCGACTCCTCCTCCCGCCGCTCCTGGGGTGTCTTGGCCAGAGCAGCGGCCAGCGTGTTGCCCTTGGCCTTCTTGCTGTCCTCGGCCTTGGGGCCCTCTGACCGCAGCCGCTCCTCTTCGGCCTTCCGTCTGTCCGACTCTAGCCGTTCCGCGTCCTTCTTCTCTCGCTCGTCCCTTCGGTCGGCTTCATCCTTCGTCATCGCTGCCGGCACTTTGGCAGCCTCCCAGTCCCACCGACCCTCGCCGAGCTGCGATCGAGCCACCCGAAACGCGTCTCGCGTCGATCGATCGCCCGCAAGCTCGAAAGATGTCCTGCCCTCGACACTCTTTACACTCGGGTCAGCGCCCGCTTTTGTCAAGAGGCCCAAGACCAAAGGTGCCGAGTTCTGGGAAGCTGCCAAGTGCAGCGGCCTGGGCGTCCGATGGTGCTGGTCGGAGGGCTGGAATTCAAAATCAGGGCTCAGCCCGTTGTTGCCGAGATAGGAGAGAAGCGCGGGCATCTTGGACCGTCGAATAAACGCCTGAAGCTGCGAGGTGTGCAGGAGCGCCGTCTCCTCCTCTTCTGACAGCTTGGGCTTCGCCGGCTTGGAGCTGGAGGGCTTTGCCGGAGTCGTTGCGGGCCGCTCCACCTTGGTCTCCTTGGCCGGGTCAATCTCTCTGACCTTGAGCCGGGTCAGCTCGATGAAGGACCGCATGAGTTCGTTCTGGGTGGCGCGTCTTGTGCTGAAGGGAAAGCCGCGAAGTCGCGTGTCGTTGTGCTGCAGCACCTGACCCTCGTACGGGCCAAACAGCGTTCTTCGGTTTGTGTTCCCAGTGGCACGGATGAAGAGGAGCTGGGAGGTGTCGAGAAGGGCCTTCCAGTCCTGCAACAGGGCCCGGACATCGCTGACGAGGGCCTGCTCGTTGTAGCGACGCAGGCTGGAGCCGGCAGAGTGGGCGTTGCCTTTGGAGTTGTCGTTTGCAGACTGAGAGCCCCCCTGCTTCCGCCTGGTCGTGTAGCGGTGGAAGGTCTTGTGAGCGAGGACAGTGGCCTCTCTGTTCATCGTCGTGCCCCCCTTGGTCGGCCGGGGCGCCAGAGAGACGACCATGGCGGCAAAGTGACCGCCGCCTATCATGCAGAGAAAGACGTGCGGCCCCTTGTATGCCAGCGGTGGTAGGGTGCCGTCCTTGGCGGGGCTCAGTGCTGCTATGGGGGCGACCTGTTTTTGCTTGAGAACTCGGACCAAGTCAGACTGCCGTTGCTCATCGCCCGTTAGGACGGCCCGATAAAGACCGAAGTACGACTTGTCTGGAAGCACGGGCGAGCTGAACCAGATGAGCGGTGGCTTCACCTTTCCGCGCCCTCCCGCGCCGGGCTGTTCGCCGAGCTCGTCGTCAGCGGTGCCGGCCCGTTTGTCCATCAGGCGGGCCTGTTTCTTCAGCAGAGCCGTGAGTGTCGACTCTTGGCGCCCCTCCTCTCCGTCGTCGTCGGACTCGTCGTCCGAATCGGACCCCGACAGCGACTCGTCCAGGTTGCCGATGAGCTTCTCAAATTCCGGCTCAGAGACAGACTTTTGCCCGCGCAGCTTCTGTTTGAGGTTGTACTGATGCAAATCGGACCTGAGATGGCTGCGCTGGTCCTGCAGCGCGGCGAATGTCAGGGCGCACAAAGAGCAGGACTGCGCCCCGGCGTGGCTATCTATTCCGCTGGCTGCGCTCTCGTCTCCCTGTGACGAAGACAAGTCCTCTGGGTGCACTCCATCTCCAAGTGCCTCGACGTCAGCCTTGAGCGCCAGCGTCTCCAGCACTTGCTCAGGAAGATCGTAGACTGCGGGCCAAGCTGGTCAGCATGTCGATCCGCAGCTCGTGTTTGTGATTTTTTTTTTTCGGCGCTCGCTCTTCGCCCCTTACCATAGAGAGGCCGCCTCAGCAGCTCGTCATGATTGCTGGCCATGCCCCTCGACTTCGTGGCCCGGGAAAGCCTGCAGTTTTTACGAGGATGAAGAGGAGGGTTGGAGAGGGTGTCGGAGGAAATCTTTGCCTCTGGTACCGTCCGTCTCCTCACTCGACCGACATTTACCGTCGCTATCTCTGGGACGCTGATGACTCAATCGGCCAACCTTCTCTCCACCGGCCTACCCTGTCGTCATAGTGCGATGTTTTGATCACGTGACCTATCTGCGCAAACTGCAAACCTCCGAACTTGCGGCTTGAAGAGGAGTGGAAGATCGATAGACGGCCAATGACTTGAACGCCACGTTTTACTGGCGGAAGCCTACATAGTGAGCAATGGCACCGACTATTCAGCCCTTACTGACATACTGGTCGGCCGCCTGACCGGTAAAAGTGCATGTGCGTGCCGTTGATGTCGTCAAATCGAATACATCTGGTACACACACGTGCACGTATCAACATACAGATCGATCACACATCGATAGAAGATGCCTCTGTTCAAAGAGAGGCGAATATTGAGCATGGGTACAAGCTAATACACCTTCTTTCTTCTTGAATGGCCCTTGACTTGTATCTTAATTTTAGTGACTGGAGATGAGCCACCCTTCTCTCATCTCCTATGTTTAAGTGTAAGGACTGCCCAAGATGCCAGCCGATAACCCACAATAATCGCAAGCGTAATGACCGTGCTTTTACCAAAATGCCGATCTTGGCTATAACCGTTTTGTTCCAGAACTGCTTCTCCCGCAATTTGACACTGATTGGCCGATTTCGAAGGATATAAACATTGGCATTTGTCGCCACATCCGAAAACAGCACCGTCAAACTGGCTGAACATCAAACCCCGAAAAGTATAAGAAAGAAAGTCCCAATGATAGATGCCGTACTTATAAAAGGCGGGCAAATCCGAGTAGGGTATAAGAAAGCCATTGGCGCACGCAGATAAGCTGATGAGAATTGCGACGAAAGCAATGCCGAATAACGTATTCGCAAGAATTGACACCCCGAGATCCAAAATGGCCTCAGCAGCTAAATAAGTAAGAGATATCCAATAAAACCAGCTGAAA
The DNA here is from genome assembly GCA_002591385.1 of Cordyceps sp. RAO-2017. NCBI lineage: Eukaryota > Fungi > Ascomycota > Sordariomycetes > Hypocreales > Cordycipitaceae > Cordyceps > Cordyceps sp. RAO-2017. The sequence continues at coordinate 18,446 of NJEV01000281.1, read as the reverse complement.
AAGGCTATAGGAGTAGATTGCAGATTAGACAGCCAGTAGCAGATGAGTGTGAACTCAAGGCCCAAGAAAAATAGAAAAGGTGTGCCAACGATAAAACTAGCCAGACAGAACTCCATAGCACTATAGAGGCCGCTGTGAAGATCTTGCACGAATTGCAAATGGTCCTCCAAAAGCGCCGGACCATATATTACCGCGGAAAATGAGATAAAACAACTGGAAATGAGGATCAGGGTTTGCAGTAGGTGAATGGACCCCTGGTCGTGGTCGAGGCGTAGCCAAGTAGTACCAGTTAAGACGGCAAAGCAGGCAGAGAATGCAAGTCGAACACCATACGCCATAGGATCGCGACGAATCTTGACGAAGTTGCGGTGTAATAAAGTCGCTACCCGAGTGACGATACTGGCCCTTTTCACCAACTCGATATCCAGGCATCCAGCTTGGCGCTCGGCACCCAGGATAGCTTCACGAACTTTACTGGCGCCCGCAGAAGATTTCCAGGCGCAATGGGATTCCTCAAGCCGCTGCGCCGCAGCTGCTTTGTCTCGTGCAAAATTGATATTCAGCAACTCGAGGACAAACTCCCCCAGATTCGTTTGGGGAGGAATGTCGATGCCGCGCTGGGTATAATAATCGCCCAAATTGGCCGTGTGGCCGAAGTAATGCAGCTTGCCCTGGGCAATCAATGCTAACTTATCGAAGAGATCGAGAGTTGACGTGGAGGGCTGGTGAATAGAGCAAACGACGATAAGATTATTGCGCTTTGCTAGAACGCTTAGGAACCGGACCACCTCTAAAGCAGCCGCCGAGTCCAAGCCCGAGGTTGGCTCGTCAAGAAATAGAATCTTGGGAAAAGTGGCGAGCTGGCGAGCGACGGACACGCGACGCTTTTGGCCGTCCGAGAGACCCTTTCGAAAGAGCGTCCCGATGATTGTATGTGTCTGATCAACGAGGCCAAAGGCGTCAATGAGAGAATGAATATGAAGCGAGCGCTCCTTTCTCGAGGATCTAGTTATGTATGTTGTCAGCACAGGATAACTGTACGAGCAGCCAAGCTGACAGTGCGTCTTACGAGGAGACCGCGAGCCGTGAGTTAAAGGAGAGAGTCTCAAGAACAGTCAGACCGCCAATGAAGGCTTCTTCTTGTTTGACGAAGCAGGTAACTTGGCGATGTTTGGACAGGGACACGCTTCCCCCGTTGACAAGGACCTTGCCGTCCACATCGCCGCCGTTGAAAGGACGCCTGGCTAGAGCATTCAGAAGAGTCGTCTTGCCGCTTCCCGACGGCCCCATCAGCGCACAGCACTCTCCTGGTGAATGGGTTAGTCTTGAAACCATCCGCTGGAATCTAGTCGGAGCCCAAGTAGGCTGAACGAACCGGCTTTCACTATTCCCTCGGCATTGTCCACTAGGATCTTCGGCTTCTTGGTCTCGCGATCTTTAACCGTAACGGTAAGTCCGTTCCAAGATATACTGGCGATAGCGTTGTTCAGTAGATGTTTGTCGAAGGCAGAATCGTATTCAGGATCCATGTTGCTCGTGCAAAGAGTTGGGACCAAGCAACCTCATTGAAGCCAGTAGTGCTGGGGTCAGTCCAGACTATATGTAGGCAATGCCATCTAGCTCCGGGAGACCGATCTTCACGCGGACTACTGCAAGCTTACTGCAGGGAATCAATAATCATTCCGCATATTACATACGTGTACTCGGAATCTATAGTCGCCGATCGATGCACGTTCCTACTCCCCCGTTGTTGCAGTTGACGCAGGGGACTGGAGCCTAAGCTGCATGTGTTGAGTGTGGCGGCGGCATGCCTTCGGCCAACAACAGCAAACGAAAGAACTCTTGGCGGTGTATGTACGATACATGGTATGAGTACCTGTATGAGTAAAAAAATAGTATCAATTTCGGACTCGGCTTCTCACATGATATCTGCACGAGCACCGGAAACAACAATAGAGGGCTCGAGTCTGGGAAAACTCTGAATCACATGCTCTCGGGACATTCTACGTTTAAGTTGAAGACAGCTTGTAATCTTGTGACTTCCAAGGTCATTATATTGGAGGAAGCAGGACAACGCACCTTCATGAGAAGGGGTTTCGCACGTCGGCATCGACAAGCCAGATGGGGTGTAGTATGTTGGACCCTGCAGACTTTAACACATAGGGGAAGTGAACCATCCAACACGTGCTGCGCAAGTGAGCCTTATGATTGAACTTGACCTTTGTGATCCCCAGTTGCTTAGGGTAAGAAGTGGAATGCACAAGGCTCCCCATGCGCGCGGCTGTTAGTTCAGGCAGAAAGAAATGGTCTTATTCCGGAGGCGGAGGATACATGTAACTCCTACGGGGCTCGACCTCCTCGCCTCCTTCGGCACACTCACGACGAGGGATTGGCAGCTCAAAATACTATGTCTCTCTTCGAAGAGGGAAAAAGGAGATGAAGCTTTGCACTAGCCCTCCAGCGGCCCGGTGGTCGAGAAGGCGGGGAGTGCTGGTGCAACAGCGAAAGACGCAGAATGTAACTCATCCGGCATACACGTCTCTTTCACGCCTGAGATCTCACTTCCAGCTAGCAGCTGACTCGATTCGTGAGGTTCGGCGAGAAGGGGGTCAATAGCTACATGGGAAAGGACAAAAAACTGGACATTACGAGCTGGCTCGCCCGAAGCTATTGGGTACATGTAGTCAGATGGGTATTGCAAATTCATCTAGGCGACTGGCGGGAGCGACTGCTTTTAAGCCTCCGACTGACTGGAAGGCTCTCCCTGACCAACTAGCATCTTCTCTCTGCGGGCCAACAGCGGCCGCTGTGCGAGGCCGAGGTCGGCAAGGCCGCTGGCCCCAGCGCTCATGCGATTTCATGATAATGGCCGTCGTTACAGAGTTTGGCAACACTTATACTAGTATGGTGCCCGCAAGCCAATACAAAGGTAGCGCGTGTTATTTGCTTTGAAAAGTATCCAACTTGGAACCTGTCCGAAAAGTGGTTCCGAATCTATGTTGAATTTAGACACGTCCGTTCGGCGCCGGTTGAGGCCGGAGTCTAGATAGGTGAGGCCTCCAGTCGAATAAGGATCATCCGCGAACTAGCTTGTCAGCCCAGTCCTTCATGTTGTTAGATACGACCAAAGCTGTATGTCCTGGCCCTGGATAGTTTCATGTTGACGTCCTCCATCGAGCGCAGTAGAATAGATTCATTCTATGCTGATCAAACGTAAGATTCGGCGGTACAACGCTGGTTCAAGATCGAGGAAAGGCGAACACGGCAGAGACTAAAAATTAAATGCACGGAATGCAAAGCTTCGGGGAGCCTTGGTCACTTCAGGTACAGTGAACTGTTCATGCGGTTGTTCAACGACACGCTAAGGATACACTGCAGCAAAGCCACAGAGCCGGTGTAAATGTACGTAAGTAGATCCTTTCGGCTTTTACCGGGCAATAAACGCGGGATTGTCACGTTTCAAGCCACCAAACCTCATCGAGTCCATCAAATGTTTGCTGCATTTCTTGGCTGTCTGGCAATGTAGTGCAAAGACAACACGTGAAAGGCGGACTCCCCTGCAAAACAGGGAGAGGGCTCACGGGCAAGACTAAGACATCGCCGAGTCGCCGACGAGGCTTGCTGCAGGTGACTGAAGGATTACTCTGACCGCGCAAAAGGGAAAATATCCCACGACCTCATTTCGTGCGCCTGTGTGCTGATTCAGCTCCTATTCTTGGGGTCCATAGGAATGTCATCAGCTAATGTTGACGTTACTCGTGATCCCCGCGAAAGCAAATGTCTATATGCCCTGAAACAGAGTCACAATTCCAATGTCGAAACCACATATAGTAAATCAAGTAAAACACGTCGTTCGCATCCATGATGAGAACTCTTGTTGACTCCCGACTTCGCGGGTCAGCTGAGAGGGCACATGGTGCCTGTAGGTACACGCTGCGGAAAGGGATCAAAAGCCCTGTCTATAGTCTATATGTAGGCCAGGTATACAAGATATAAATAATCACCGATATCATCGCCAATGCCCTCCCTGAGGCTCAAACTTGGTATATTGCATACTAAATCTGAAACCAGTTCTACAGTTATGTATGGGGGATCAAACTTCAGATTGTTGAGCCTTCCATTGCCCTTAAACATTGGTCACAGAGTCATCTTGGACGACATGGACGCTGCTCTTGTTGTGACACTCATTGTCGGTTGTGGATATCGTCTTGATTGAATGTATAAAGAGCGGATGGGCTCATTATCCGATAGAGCGGTATTTTGTGAGCACCGCCCATCTGTCGCCTATGCCATCAAAACTTGATCTCCAACGACTTGTTCAGCATGAATGACGAACCTTGCTCTCACTTGGAGAGCGACTCCGGGCGGGCATTCTATACACCATTTGCTTTGTGGCTCTACAACTTGTACATCACTTCATGTTATTTGGCAAACAATCTCGCGTGGCGGTGCTCCACGGCCAAGGTCCTCGTCCCCCTCTTTCACTCGTCTCTCGGAGAAAGACATATTGATATCGGCGTTGCAACTGGATACTTGCCGGCAAAGGCCCTGAGCTCCGGCACCTCGGGGTGTAGACAGATAACCCTGGTGGATATCAACGTCAATGCCCTGGAAAACGCGAGGCGTACTATTACGACCGCATCCATGTCTTCAAGGCGGCCTGTTCAGGTGGAGACTCTTCACGCCAACGCGACAGAGCCTTTGCCTCTGTCCCCATCTGCCCGTTTCGACTCCGCGAGCCTATTTTATGTACTTCAGAGTGTATCGGCTCCGACCAAAGTCAAACTGCAAATCTTTGACGTTGCTGCGAGATGCCTCACCCCTGACGGCGTACTCGTGGGATGCACCGTCTTAGGAAAGGGCCGGAATGTGAATTGGCTTGCCAAGCTACTCCTGGGTTCCCTAAACAGAATTGGGCTCTTTCATAACGCGCATGATACCGCAGACAAGTTTACTGAGGGGTTGCGGAGGAATTTCGAGGACGTGGAGGTTTGGTTTGAAGGCATGGTGATGTTGTTCCGGGCAAGAAGGCCCAGGGTACAAGTCGCATTATAGAATATTGGATTCAACCTTGGATCGGTCGAAACCGCCAGATGCGATGGATCTTGCATGTAATTTGCCAGCCAATGAAACTAGTGTCAGCATGATCCATCGATGTTCGCGAACATCGCTCAGCTACGGCAAACCCAGCTGTACATGTTTGTTTCAGAGTTGCGCTCACCGTACCCTTTTCTCTTAAGAATGATGGGAAGCTTGTAACAGCGCACTGTGACTTGTTGCGAACACTCTTTTGCCATATGGGTCGTGACAGCTCTCAGGTCTCGATCGCGCCATGTCTCCAATGCCCATAAGAACGGGAGATTGACGAACAGCCATTCACTCCTACTGGACCTTATGATTGAAACATAAATTGATCCTTTTGTACCTGGGAAAGACATACGGCACGCCTCGTGCTTGGTTACATTGCATGAAAACCTGAATTTGTTTGCCCTCGTTTCCTGTTGTGGACCATGAGTGTATCAGAACGTGCATGTATCTTCTAAATGACGCGCTCTCAATCTTGGATACTAAATCAAAGATCTCTCTGGCCAAGAAACGCCAGGTTACGATATCTTCCCGTCCCATCCGGGGTCTATGACAAAATGAAGGATGGCTGAGGTTTCATGCTTGCCACATATCAGACCTCATGCATCAATTCTCTTTCCTTTTTGCAGACATGGGAGGGCAGGCGTTGCGCCAACTTTCGAGCCTCTCGGCGCCACCCGGGCACTGTGAGAAGTAATCGTGACTCTGCGTCATTCGAGGCAATGGTGTCGAAAGTCAGCAAAAGTCCAGGCGTCTAACAAGCAACGAAAATGAGGACCGGCGACAGCCCACTTCCGCCCATCACCACCCCATCGCCACCAATGTCGGCGTCGGGTTCAAACCTCCCGGTACCATCACTTCCGTGGAATGGGTTGTTCTGGATTCCACGGCATTATTTGGTCTCGTCCACTCACAAGATTCCGAAAAGGGTGACGAACCACGTCCGGTACAGCAGCGGAGAACCCAGGGTCAATACATATATGAACGGAAATCCAATAAGAGGACGAACTCGAAGGTGCATCTTCAGGTGATTGTTGGGGAAGAGGCTATCCGGCCCGCGCCGCATCTGCTTCCAGTTTCGGCAGTGAACGCTCAGGCCACATTTGATGTGTTCAAACATGCGAGGTGGATGTTTTTTCCTGCTTGTAGATCAAGTGTGATCCTAAGCGCCATTTCAAACACACTGGGTACTCGTCGAGAGTATTTGCCATGTAGTGTTTTCTGTCTCGCCTCGGGAGCCCGTGATAGCGACATCGAACTCGAGTTCGGCTTCGAAGGCTTCCAGATAGCCGGTACATCTGCCCCTGACCTAGCGTTCTATACAGACTAGGGCGCCCAATGGGTCGGCATGACCAAGGAATTTCTGTAGTCTTGGTTTTCTGCCTGTCAAGATGTCTGCAAACTGTACCTGTACCGAGCGTTGCAAAGTCTCCTCAAGAGACCTGCGTGGACAGATACAGGCAAGTCTTCCACAGCAAAACTCCCTGCCTGACAACAAGTCTTGCATTCTAATCGATCAACAATACAAGTATGTAGATGTCCTTCTGACGAACAGAGCCGACTCGATCGCCGTTGTCCGCCATTCTGGCCGGGAAGTCCCCGGAGCGTACGCTTCCGGGGTTACCACAGCAATGGGAGCTATCGAAATTGCTACTGTCGCGGACTGCTGGCCCGACATCCAGGGGGAATAAAGTGGAAGAGGATTGGAATGGCAGCTGTTAGCCTAGGCCAAGACATATGCTGTGAAAGATTATCTTGTTGGTAACATGAAATCGGCGATAGTGACGCGTGAGAAAAGCCCGAGGAAAGTCACATGCTCCGGCGACCATGAAGCTCTCTCAGATTGGAGGTTTGGGGGTGGATCAAGGAAACGAGCCCTTGAACCGGAAACTACAGGTCGACGCAACTCAGCACTCCGGTATATGTAAGAATCGGCAACCATGTCCCTCACCCCCCTAGCTCCAGCCGCAACTTGAAGGCAGCATGCATATCTTGACGGAGAAGCATACAAGGAATTTTTAAGTAGAAGTTCAATGTAGTGCCGCCATTACATACATGTATGTACTGAAAGAACAACCTGGTTCCTCTGGTCTTTTTCGACATCCATCTTTCTATGGTGCTGAGGGTACGCAGTTTGTTCCAATACGGATTACGTCGTCTACGTATTGATAACGCCAATAGGATGACCCACTTCTTGAAATCTCACGATGACTGGACGACGCGGCAAGGCCCCAAAGTCAGTGGAACTTGGAACTTACACAACATTAAAAGCGCTATCGGACTTCGATCTCGACTTCTTCATCCTCTCCAGCTCAGTACCCGGTACCTGGGGCCAGTTCAACTAGACAACGCAGCGACCATTTGCTTATTGTGCTCGTTCGTGCAACTTCGCCAAAGCCTCGATTTACCGTGGTCCGTGATAGACTTGGAGGGGTGGAGGGAGTCGGGGTTCTTCACAGGAACCCATCGATGATCAACCAGTTTTCGAAGTTTTCCGCTCTAGGAACCGACTCACTATACGATCTCCGCCGGGATGCGCAACCGGTATCGCTGAGTGCCCGAGATAGAGACCAACCCTCTGGAAGTTTCCAACGCGGGGCCCATCAACCGTTTGGGCGACCTGATAAATCCCCTGATGAAGAAGATTTATGGCGTTCAATGGCAATGTTTCCGTTCTCCCGAATCAGTCGGCCAATGGGCATCCCGCCCAACCAGAACTTGAGAGAATGATTGAGGGAAAATGTGGATAGATGCTGCGCCATCCCGCCGCAGATTCACTTACTGCCTGAAGTCGGGCTGTAGAGATGACTTCGTCGATTTCCAGATGCGATACCGCAGGCAGACTATTCCAGCAGTAGACTCACTCCTATAATAAGCCAGATACATGTACTTTTCATCTAAACAGAACATCGCCAGCTTTGTCGTCCTCAGTCGTATAGAAAGAGGAGATAATGACAGGCAGTGTGGATGACTGAGCGTGCAACGATCGGGAAGACCGTCCCCAGCGACTGGACCTTTTTGTTCTATTTTACGCGCGAAACGAATCTCTCGTTTATACGCACGTGAACTTGAGAGAATAGACGATGGACAGCAGTGCCCAGTCGTAGCTGCGCATGTCCATCCATATGAAGGCGGACATCCTCCGTGAGACAGCCATGGGGCGCAGCCCCTCTTTGCGAATCAAATATGCCCTTCATTGGTGAGAGTAGCTTCGCACGTACATTAGAAGGAAGGCATGGGTCTTAGCGCTGACATTGCTTTCGTACAAGAAATATATCACTCAAAAGGGGGATTTGTATCAAAGGGCCATACAAGTAAGACATGAGCATATATCATATATATATACTCGGGAGGTGCTGGCGGCCACCCGTCATTCTCTCACGCAGTTCAACTCCGTACTCCAAAGCTCACGCCACCCACGGACACCCAGCAAGATGCACTTCCCGGCTGTGCTCGCCCTTCTCTCCTTGGCCTCGGCCGCCACTGTCGGTAAGTCGCAAGGCGTCGACGTGCTTGGACCGTGTTCCCTGGCGACGTGCGGAGCTGAACAAAGCACCTGCGAAAGACCTTTCGGCCAGGGATCATCAGTCTGCGGCCGCCGCGAGCAAGCAGTGCGGCTGGTACGGCAATCGTCCGTTCTGCCACGGCAAATGTCCCAACGGGTGGCGACTCTACGAGCGGAAGAAGCAGGACTGCGTGTCGGGCACAAAGGCCTACTGCTGCCGCTGAACTGGGATAGGGTGCCGTCTTTGTATGTGTATGTAGAAGGATGGGCTGCCCGTTCATGTCGTGTCCGATAGCTTGAGGTCGAGTTCGCTCGCTCATCTCGCGCGCTTGACAAGACGAATGGAGCATGTTATCTGGAGATCAATTGTTGAAGAATCTGGCTGAAATTTATCCAACTACGCGAGGAGCAAGGTATTGGCATATTGAAAACTTCGAGGCTGCGAGGCCCATGTTCCGTTCATTGATGCGGAGGCTTCTGTCATGATTCCTGTCATCTGTGCCAGCAATATGAATGGAGGTGGAGGTAGAGGAGATAGGGTAAGGTACGGTACATGAAGACCCGAAAGGGAGTCAGAAAAGGCACCGGAGGCACGAATGGAGAGCAGCGACGTAAAATACTAGAGCTGGATGCGTTTTCAAATATCGGGATGTGGTTTATATTGATACTTGCCTGCATGTGCCTACACCCCGTTATATGCGTTCAGAGTAAACCAGCATAACCTCACCACGTGTCTTCAATGATCAATGGATGTATTTTCATGTTGGAGCAGGGGCTCCCTGACCGTTGAGCTGAGCTTTACTTCATGTTTTCCCGCCACGCGGTCAATGTCCCTCTGTACTCGAAACCCAAGGAAGGCTGAAAAGTCAGTGAGGGATCAGGAACCGGGCTCGTCGGGTACGGCGCACCCCGAAGTTCAATGCCGAGTGTGTTGGCGGACGAGACAAGGGCGCGGACAGGAAAAAGCATGAATGAGGCAGTGCACCCCGTCGGCAGCCACTTGTGCGCCCGGCACGCGGTTCCGGGCCGTCGATGAGCACTGCCCCGACGCCGTGATAGCCGGGCTTACGGGCTGCGCCACGGACCTCTGCATATGTTAGCCCGTCTGCAAGTGATTGGCCTGGGCAATGCGGGAGGGAGACGGAGCGCGAGGGGGCGCATCTTCCAGTTCCGTTCGATACTGCTTTCTGCTCCTGTCCTACCGATTTCCCTGCCCGTAGCTGGGTCGGCCGACAGAGGACTCAATGCCAGCTCGACTGCAATAGCAATAAGGATGGACGCACGAGGAACTTGTTTGGGATGGCTTTACCTTTACTGCAAGAACTCGATGGATGAAACTGGACAGGGCCTACGATGGCCTCCATGAGGCTACCTCCCGCCGTCGACGGATCGGAAGCAACCGCGTCAGCTTCTAGACCTGCTTTCTGTTGCCCAGAGAGCACCGCAACTTCAAGTCTGTGATTCCGGTAGACGCCGCTTAGCTAGGTAGGTCTACAGAACACATCTGCACCCTGGCGCCCTTCGAACTCCGGCGGACAACTCCACGGCACGGACGCGATAAGGGGGCACAGCGCCTGCGCGAGGGGAAGTCGAAAACCGACTTGTCAAGCTGAGAGCATTGGATATGCACATATGCGGGCTGGACTTGGCCAACTTCAAGACTATGTACATGCAATGGTGCTTCATCGGATGGATCGTGTATGGTCTAGACCTGCGGCCAGACGCGAGCCTGACATGAACGTCGGAGCACCAGCCTTTCGACAGACGGACGCCCTTAATATTTCAATATCATTACTTTTCCTCCCCCCTTTTCCCCTCCCGAATTGCGTCCCGCCATTTACCGGTCCGTGTGTGTAAATCCCGTCCGCGGCATGCCCAAGCAGTCTCAGCAAAGATCCGGCGTGTCTGCCTTTCCCTCGCCCTCCTTTTCTTCTGTTCATCTTTTTCTTTTCTTGCCGCTTGCACTGCAGCCTACACCTCTCGGGCTCGCTCCAGAATCTCGAACACAGCATATTGGCGCTGAAGCCGCCGCGATGAGTCGGGCGGTCATTCATCGGCCTGCGCGACCACCAGCTGGTCGCGCTTTTTCCCGGCTTCGGCCAAGGGCACGGCCTCTCGTCGCCAGCACGGCAGCGGCGACGGCTCCGACATGACGACGCTTGCCTCTTTACACCGCCGAGTGCACGCCGGACCGATGAAATGCCTTGTTCCCCCCCCCCCCCCTCCCCTTTTTTTTTTCTTTCCATCCTTGGTTGCGGATGAACTTCCGTCAGAGGCTCGGTCTAGAACACTGCTGTCTGCTTCCGGCCAACTTCGGACTCGAGGCCCACCTCGGACCGCAGGAAGCGAACGATGTCGTCGATCTCGGCCGAGAAGGCGTAGCTGTGCCCTGCACTCGATCTGGTGCTTAACCGACCGCATGCCCAGGGTGGCGCGCTGGCCCAGGTCGCAGTGGGGGGCGGCCTCGTCGGCGCCGTGGCCGAGGAAGACGAGGGTGGTCGTACGACGTCTGGTCCTTGGTCGGGCGGTCGGTGACGGCGAGCTGCCGCAGGGTCCTCTGGAAGATCTAGGCCCGCACGGCCAGACTCAGCGGCGGTCGCGGTTGCGGTTGGAGGCGGCGCTGCCGTGACGGCTGTCGTTGCGGCCGTCCGGGTCACGGTGGGGCCGGCCTCCGGAGCCGGGGCCGTCGGCGGAGACGCTCATCTCGAGCACGAAATGAAAGGGAAGGTGGCCGCTCAGTCCGCCGAGGCCGCCGAGGCGGGAGGCCAGGTCGAGGCGGACGACTAGCGACATGGCGCGACCCTGGCCGAGGCGCACAGGCCGGCGCGCTGCAGCGGCGGGCGGAGAGCCGGGTCGTCGAGGCGGGCGAGGTCATCAAGGCGGCGGCCGGCTAAAGGCCCGCCCCGTGCACCAAGATACGCCCGTTGGAGACGGCGTCGTGCCGCAGGACCAAGATGTGCGGGTGCCGCGCGCCGCTCGGCCCCACCACCAATGCCCGGCTCGACGGCTGCCCGGCAGACAGGGGCGGGTCCCGGCCGCGGGTGGCCGGGCCTCAGTCCCGCTCCGCTCCGTCTGGGTCCCGTCCTTGCGGCGGGAGCTGCTCACGGCAGGATGCGGCCCGGCCCGCGCACATTGCCGTCCAACGCCACCCAGGGAGTCGTCTAGTGTAGGGGGCGACGAAGAACTTGCTTGCTGACGAGGGGCGCGATTCAAGCCAGTCAATCCCTTTGCTCCCCCACCCCTTTTTTGCCTTCCACAACTCGGGAACGATATCGTCTACAGGACACCTGCTGCAGCCGACACGAGGACGAGGCCGAAAAGAAGACGACGGAGTGCCAAGCCAGGGAGGATTGGGGGGGGTCGAGAGGGCAGCCAGCTGAGATAGGGAGGGGGGCACGTGGAGACGAAGGCACAGGGACGAAGAGAGACGGGGAGAAGGGGGTATAGAGAAGGCAGAGTGGAACGCGGGAGAGGAGAAAGCACAGGCCAGAACATGCACGCTCTGCAGTCCTGCCGGCCCGCCCAGTCAACAACCGCGTCTTTCTTCTTACGACCGCACTTTGGCACCATCAGACCTTTTGTCCCCGTTTACTATTTTTGTCTATCCATCTAATCCAGTATCCTGCGCCCACAAGTGTCTCTCTCCTTGATCACTACTTCATTATCATCCCCCCTCCCCTTGTCTTCGTCTACCCCGGCGTCGTCCGCAATCTCCTTCCGACCAACAGTCTCGCTTCCCGCCCTCTCACCTCCCCCGCCTCGGCCGCAACAAGGGAACAGGAGAGGTGGTCGTGTCCCGGTCCGGTCCGGGTCCGGGACGGGGGTTGACCTTCTCTGCATCTTGCACCGCCATCTTCCCCCCACATGATAACCACCCACAGAGCGCCCCCCGATATCCCTTTCTTCACCAGCCTTACTTCTCTTCCGCGTATGAGATTGCAAAACAGAAAGAGCCCCGCTCTCTAGTTGGCATCCGACTCGTCGTCATCGTCGGCGTCGAGCCGCCGCTCCAGCCGGTCGATGTGGCGGAGCCAGAGGCGGGCCAAGCCAAGGGCGATGACGCCCGCGGCCTCGAGCCACTCGAGCACCCGGAGGACCCAGTCACGGGAGTTGCACAGGGGGACGGCGTCGGCGGCGGCGCGCAGGTCGTAGGCACAGGAGGCGTCGAGGCGGGCGATGAGGTGAAGGTCCGTCACGTCGGGCGAGTCGAAGGCGTGGCCGGGGCTGACGTCGAGGTACTGGGACAGGTTGGTGATGCTCAGCTCCGGCCGGTTGGCGGCGTGGATCCAGGTCGCGGTCCTGGCGCCGTAGGCGCGCGCGACGAGCAGCCAGTGCCGCTCCAGCTGGGCGTCGCGCCACGCGCTCAGCCCGATGTAGAGCTCGATCGGCGGCGCCGCCACCACCGTCCACGCCGCGTCTTCGATCCCGTCTGCCATTGCGGGCGGGCGTGTAGAGAGGCAGAGTGCCGTGCGTGGTCGAGCTGGCGATGGGTGCGTGGTCGCGAGTGGTCGGCCTGCAGGCGGGCGGTTGTCGGACAATGGCCCGGGTCCTGGCCGGCGCGGGCAAAATCGCTTTTATACCGTTCCCAGACGACGAGCGAACAAGGTGCCCGGCCACGATTCACTCCCCCGTCGTCGGCGTCTCCCATCGCGTTCGCTGTCTGCGCCCGTTGTGTGCGCGTGTGCCAAAAGCCCGTGCCGGCTCCCTTGGCGGCCAGGGGCAAGACGGCTTTGCTCTGAAATAGCCTCGACTCGAATCGAGCCTCGCCCATGTCCACGCCGACACGGCTCGCGTCTCCCAGGGACAAGGTCCTCGTCGCGCGACGCCGGCCGGGCTCTGCTCCACGGCCCGGACCGGCCCCGCGACGACACGCCCGGCTTCAAGGCGTGGCCGACAAGTGCGCGAACACAGCCGGAACCCATCTCGCCCCGGAGCGACCCGGGCTGTCGTTTGCGTCGCGCCATTCACGGCGACGGCACAGCCGCTTGTCCGCCGATCGTAGCAGCGACAAGGCCGGCGACACGCAAACGCGGGCAAGTAAACGGCGTAGTGAAGAAAGGGGACAGCAGGCGCAGTAAAAACAGGGGAACAAAAGAACGAGGAGGGGGAGTAGTGAAAATTGTCGGAAGAGAGGTGGGGACCGGCCGGACGGTGGCCCGGGCCCGGGACCGAGGGGCCGGCGCGGGGGCTACGTCGTCGTTGGCGGGCCGGGAGCCGGACGCGGGGGGGGGACACGTGCCGGCCACAGCCCTACGGCGCTTCCCCCGCCGCGAGGCCACGCCAAAAAAAAACAACCATCAGCTCTCCCCCAAAGAAGAAAAAGGGGGAGGGGACAGGCGGGAAGAGGGCAGTGCAGCGGCAGTGCAGCCGGCAACGGCGGCTATTACCCTCTTGGCACGGCGGGAGACGGAGCAGCAAAGCCTGGTCCAGGGCGGGGGAAGGGCCCGGCAGCCGACGTCACGGCGCAGGGGCGGGGGCTCGCGAGACAACGCAACTTTAAGTGCACCCCCGCGTCCGGCCCTCGAACCTGTCCAGCTGAAAAAGGCAGAGAGACAGAGCGGGCAGGGGAGGGTGAAAGGAAAGGGAGGCGGGTGACAAGGGGGGGGAAGGCGGAGGAGCTTCGTTTCTCGACCGAGCCGGCCTTGGCGCTGGCCCGGACGACAAAAGTTCCGCCGTGCCGGGCGAGGCCGGGAGCTGGAGCGTCATCGGCGGCGGTATAGCGTCATGGCGCGCGGTCCTCGGCCGGCCCCGGGGGGGGGCGCCAGGCTTGGCCTCGGGCGCCCTGCAATCTCCCTCCTCCGCGCCGTCACACGATTCCCGTTAGGACGAGCAGCTCGTAAAACGTGGGGGGGGGCTGGGTTATGTAACCACGTGCAGCCGACACCAGGGCCATTCCCCACCCCGTTTCTCCTCCTCCTCCTCCTCCTCCAGCATCATCATCCAGCATCGTCATCCATCGCCTCGCGTCCTCTCGCCAGGGCACTTCCGATCCGTTCGACCGTACTAGTCGTCCGCTCTGTCGCCTGTTCCCCAGCCGATCCATCGTCGAGCAAGCCCCGGCCGATCGACGGCAGCAAGCCAAGCCCGCGCAGCACAGACACGCCAAGGCAAGGCAGCAGCAGCATGGACCTCATCAACAAGGTCACCTCGGCCGCCGGCGCCAGCAACCCCAGCGCCAAGGACGAGCCCGACAAGAAGCCGTCCGGCGGCGGCCTCATGGGCAAGGTCAACGACATGGCCGGCGGCGGGCAGCGCGGCGAGGAGAACGAGGACGGCCTCGACAAAGGTACAGTCACCCCCCCTTGTTTATTCTCTTCGCATACACGGGCAGAAAGGAGCCTCCGCCTCTACGCTTCGTATATGCGGACAGAAGGAAAGCCGAGAGAGTGAGACAGAGAGAGAGAGAAAGCCAACTCCTTCCCCTTCCTTTTTCTTTTCTAGCCGTCGACTGGGTCCAGGACAAGATCCTCGGCCAGGGCGACCAGAGCAACGAGTCGGCGGCAGAGCAGGCCAAGGACGAAGCCATCTCCGACTATATCCGCCAGCAGTACAAGGACACGACCGGCTCCGACTTCCCCATCAAGGACAAAGAGAAGAAGTTTGGCCTCTGATCCAGGCCCCTGCCGCTCTTGGAGCCTCGAGCCATTTTCCTCAGCTGTCACCTTTCGGCGCCCGCGTCGCCCAGCCTCCCCGGTTCCTGGACCGATTCGGTCCGCGCCGTCGCGTCGTCCCCGGTAGCCGGAGAGACATGACCATCGTATTCGTCTAGCCCTATGTACATGCCATCCAATGCAACCATCCACCCGTCCTCTCGCAGAATCGCTCGCAACCTAACCTCTCTCATGCTCCGCCTCGGCCTCGGCCGCTCCCTCGGCCTCGGCCTCTCCGCCGTCCTGCCCTGTCGCCTCCCAATCGTAAGGCCACGGAGGCGCCGCAACCGAACCCGCTGCCCCACGGTTTGCCTCTCGCACAGTCGCACCGACCGGCCACGGCGTCATCTGTGCCCGCCTGTCGCCTGTCATTCTCTCCGCTCCGCGCTTGTGACGTCCTCACAGTGCCGTGTTAACTCCCGACCGCCATCCATGTCCTCTCGCCCGCGGCCACGACCGTCGTCACCTCACAAGGAAAGCTAGAGTTGTTTTACCTGATGCCCATGCCCCTGTTCGGTGCGGCCGGCCCGGGGACCAACCATACCGCCCTTCCCCTCACTTCCTCAACGGCGGGATCCTGGCCGGGCTGAAGGGGGCCGCCGGAAAAAGCACGCTTCGCGTGTGGCCTGCGACCTGCCCTGCGCTGCAGCTCACTGGTGAGGGCCGGGGTGCAGGTTGGGGGGTGGGGGATATACCGGCACTGGCCCGTACGCCGGCTGTGGCTGGTGTCCACCCCTGAATGCCGCCCTCTGCCCGCCGTACCACCGTCCGCCCCCGCGATAGTAGCCGCCGTTGTATTGGTAGCCTTGTCCTCCTCCTGCTGCTCCGCCCCCCCTCGCTCGCATGTGATGGTCGGGATACCAGCCTCCGCCGTGGAAGCCGTTGGCCATGTAGACGTGCTGCGGGCCGTTGCTGTATTTGCCGCCGCCTCGGCCGAAGGCTGCCGCCCGGGGCTGCGACGGGGGCACCGCCACCCCGTTCTCCTTCGCGTTCCTGCCGTTGGCTGATGCCGTCTGGTTGCCGCTGCTGTCCGGGCTCGATTCCGACGTCCCGTCCGCACGCATCTGTCCCGCTCCGCCCCCATTGCTGCCGCCTCCGCGCCGGCTCCCACCTCCGCCGCCGCCACCTCCGCCACCGCCGCCGCCACGACCGCCCTGGCCCCGCTTGCGCGGGAAGGGCCGGCGGGCACTCCGGGGCTTGCGATCCAGCTTGAAGTCGATGCGCTTGAGCGGATCCGTCACCATGATGCTGTCGGCGAGGCCGCACTGGGCCAGTTCGGCGTTGCTGGCGGTCCAGGCCTGGAAGACGTTCTCCGGCTTCTCCAGCTCCCGGAGCTCGGGCACCCAGGTGCGGACGTAGGTACCCTCCTTGTCGTAGTCGAAGGCCTGCTTGACCGGGTTGAAGATGCGGGCATCGCCGCGGGGGTCGTTGCCGACCCCGGCCACGTACTGCCAGTTGGCCCAGTTGGACGACACGTCGTAGTCGACCAGCATCATCTCGTACCACTCGGCCCCGTAGCGCCAATCAACGTCTAGGTGCTTGGAGAGGAAGCTGGCCGCGTTCTGCCGCGCACGGTTCGACGTGTACCCCGTGAGGTACAGCTCGCGCTGCGTGGCGTCGATCAGGCCCATGCCCGTCGTGCCCTGCTGGAAGCGCCGCAGCAGCCCCGCGACCTCGTCCGGCGACGGCTCTTGCCCGCTCGCCGCCGTCCTCTTGTCGGCCGTCTTCCACTTCTTGTCGTAGCTCTCGTCCTGCGTGAAGCCCGACAGCTTGAACAGTTTGAGCCCGAACTTGGCCGTGCACAGCCGCATGTAGTCGCGCCACAACAGCTCGAACCGGATCCCCGTCGTCCCGTCGTTGGCCCCCTTGCCGTAGCCGTCGGTCGCGTCGTACGCGGCATCGGTGCCGTCTTCGAATTTCACGAGCTCCTCGTGCACCTGACGGGCGGAGATGCAGCCCATGGACAGGTAGGCCGACAGCTTGGTGCTGAAGTCGACGCCCAGGAGGCCGTTGCGAGTCTCTTTGTACGACGTCACCGCCCCCGATCGGATCAGGTGGCCGAGCCGCTCGTGGGCACGGCCTTCGCCACCGCGGAACGGATGGCCCGACTCGGCCCCGTCGGGCATTTTGGGGCCATTGGCCAAGACGTCGTCCAGGGGCCGCAGCAAACAGTCCTCGAGCCCGTCCAGCGTCTCGGGAATTTCGAAGGGGCCGTGCTGGGGGGGGATGGCTGATTTGTCCGGCACCGGAGGCAGTGACGACTTGGCCGGGGCCGGCAGCGCTTTTCGGGGCCGCTCGCGAAGCGGTTCCTGAGACTTGCGGTATGTGGTGAAGACGTCTGGTAGATCCTCGGGCTTGGACAGATTGGTGTCGCGGCTGCATCGCGCGGACGGCGGGACGAAGGGAGAGGGAGAAAATTAGCGCCAAAAAGACACCAAGGGGACACCATAGGGACACCTTGGGGGATACACACCGAGGAGGAAGGGAAGCTCCAGG
>NJEV01000280.1:0-25722 GCA_002591385.1 Cordyceps sp. RAO-2017 | reverse complement strand
CACGGCCGCGGCGCAGCGCCCGACGGGCAGGAAGACGGACACGACCAGGCGGCGGCTCGGCGACCGGCCCGTCGGGTCGAGCGGGTCGCGCCGCCGCGTGTCGTTGAGCGACTGCACCCTCATCGCCACGCCGTACGGACCGCTCGGCCCCGGGACGAGCAGCGCCGCCGCCGAGACGGCTGCCACGAGCGCGGCTCGGAAGAGAGAGGAGACGAGCATCGCCAAGGTTTTCGGGGCAGGGACACAGGTACTGCTGCTTCGTGCTCTCGCCGGTCGACTGTCGACCGCAGACCGAGGGACTCTCGATGGCGCGCCAGTCCGTGTATGTGTATATATATATATCGAGGTTCGCTCAAGCTCGACAACTTATCCCGCACGATTCTCGGGAACTGCTGCCTGCTACCACCCCAGACGGCGAATCGGCTTACCTGCGGCGCCCAGTCGTGGCGTACGATGCCGGGGAGCAGAACGCTGTGCTTCCGTCTATGGGAAAACTGCTGCCTGGACGGTGAGACCGCGTAATCCAATGCTGCCAGGGGAGCAGTCTGTCCCAAGACAAGTCAGACGCCAAGCCGGCGAACCGCCCGTTCCTAGCCAGTGACGAAGCTGCGTCTTGCCGAGAAACGGGCGGGCCGACGGCGAGGAATTCTGCTGGTGCTTGAAACTTTGACTTCGTTCTAGATCCGACCGATGACCGGACGTCAACTTGGCTCATAGAACATGGAGCAATGCAGACGGAAAACGACTCCATCGTCTCTTTTGAGGACCATCTCACTATGACCGTCCTATTTGGAAAAAAAAAGGCTATAATTTGAAGCAGTTGGGTCGAAGCATCGACGTCCGACGTACGTTTTAAACATGGCCAGTCGCAGCATCATTTTGCTCGCGTCGAGCATCTATTTAAGAACCGGGGCATGCCCCATCATTCATCTCATCAAGACCCTCCCGCCGGGACTCGTCCTCGACTTGATCTATCCGACGGCTCGAGATGGGGCTCTCTCATGACATGCGAGCTTCTGTATGGAGCTCCTCGTGGGCAGATAGCCAAAAAGTGCGAAACAGTCCCAAGCATCGGCCCCGGAACCAGACACGGATGGCTGCTCGTTGAGCGGGGCATGTCGATACCGAGCCGCAGTCGCTTCTGCTCTGCCGCTGGAAGCCGGAAACGGCCACTGTCCGCTGGACCACTCGTTGCGTAGGCTCGCTGTTGCGGCCCCAAAGCCGTGACGGCCCAGATGAGCGGGCGGGATAGCCGGCATGCCAGCCCGACGTTCAGAGAAGTCGAGGTGAACGGCAACGAGGCCGTGTCCTGCACGTCCTCTATTGGCGGGCGACCCTGATATCGCGGCTCACCTGGATGACGCCCTTGGGGATGTCGATCCTCTGCTCCTCGTCGCTGTCGCCTTGGGAGCGGTCGGCGATGGCGGTGGTGCTCGAGGTGTCGCTCAGCGGCCACAGCTTGCGGGACGAGGCCTTCTCGGAGGCAGACTTGTGGCCGCCGCGGCCTCGGCGGCGGGCGTCGTCGGCGTGGCCGACGGGGGTGGGGTGAGGGCTGGTGGTGAAGAGGGAGGCGAGGCTGCGATACTTGATGGCGCGGGCCAGGAGCTGGTTGA
This sequence comes from Cordyceps sp. RAO-2017, assembly GCA_002591385.1. NCBI lineage: Eukaryota > Fungi > Ascomycota > Sordariomycetes > Hypocreales > Cordycipitaceae > Cordyceps > Cordyceps sp. RAO-2017. The sequence continues at coordinate 24,109 of NJEV01000280.1, read as the reverse complement.
TGGACGGGGCGCAGAGGGCGAAGATGGCCAGGGGGGCCTCGAGCATGGAGAGGTAGAGCAGCGGAACGAGGTTCCCTGTCGAAGGACGGCTTGTCAGCACATGGAGCAGGACATCATCTCTCTCTTGTCGCCAAGTGAAGGGGGGAAACGCACAGGAGGGGTCGGCGGTAGGGCCGTCGGCGGCGAGCATATTGGGATTGCGAACGATGAGGATGAAGCGGGCGAAGGAGAGAAAGGCCGAGCTGTCAGGGATCAGGGGCGTCAGCTTGAAAGGGAGCGGGAGAGAAGGCGAGAGAAAGAGGCAGGGCGGAACTGACGAGTAGCCGAGCAGAAAGATGAACATGACGGACAGCCTCTTGCGGGCCGTCATCTGCAGGCGCCAGACGGCCGGCATGGGCAGCAGCAGGACGAGCAGGTCGAGGGCGGCGTTGATAAAGGCCGAGGCGGTGAACCAGGCCTTCTGCGGGTGGCACTCGCCGGGCACCAGCGGCTCGACGTTCTTGCGCCAGGGGCGGCAGAAGGACCAGGGCACGACGGCGGCGACGGCCCACCAGACGACAACGAGGGCGGCGACAGCGGCGAGGGCGGCGACGAAGGCGCGCGACGAGCGCTTGAAGATGCGGGCGTAGAGCAGCAGCGCGCTCAGCTTGACGAGGCAGACGCAGCTGCCGTAGAGGGTCAGGCCGGCCACGTTGGCGGCCGCGTTGGGCGCGAGGTGGTCCAGCGGTATCATCCAGGCGTGGCGGCCAAGGCCGATCGAGGTCCAGTAGGCGTTGAGAGCGAGGAAGGCGTGCGAGAGGGCCAGTGTCAGCAGCATCGCCCAGTCGTCCCACCAGAAGATCAGGGACGAGGCGGCCACAGCGCGCGACCAGAAGCGCAGGCCGACGGCGACGGTCGAGGCGGCCATGGCGACGGCGGCGCAGGCCACGAGCCCGGGGCCCTGGTTGTCGTAGTTGGGCGGTGGGAGCTGGCCGTCCATGCTGGCGATGCTGAGGCTGAGGCTGAGGCTGAGGCTGATGACGACGACGACGACGACGACGATGATGGTGATGATGCTGCTGGCGGTGATGCTGGCGATGGTGATGACACGCCGAGGTCGTCGAGATCGTCTCTTGCTCTTTTCGACCCGTTGCTGGCTCGCCTGCTCCGGCCTAGGTGGCCTCGTCGCTCACGGCGCGCGTCTCAACAACGCGGACACGAAGCTGGAGCTCGACTCGAGGCTGGTGAAGAAGCTCCAATTCGGCTCGAGGCCGAAGCTTGGACTCGACTCGAGGCTGAAGAAGAAGTTCCTCGGATGAAGCCCGCTTCCAAGGCCGGCGACGGTTACCCGTGGCAAGTCAGCAGCCGCATCACCCCCCACGCCCACGCCGAGGAAGGAGCAAGCAGGTCCGGCGACTTCCCCTCAACGCACACACACAAACACGCGAGGCAGGAGCGAGAGAAAGCAAGCGGCCGAGAATCTTCCATCCATCCACCCAGCCACATAGAAAACAAAAGGGCAGCTCCGTCATCCATATACCTACCTACTGCTCCCATCATCCCCCAGCCACGAGGCCCTCATGCACGACAGCGACAGCGAAGAGAAAAAGGGCCAGGATCTCGTGTCCGTGTCGGAGCGGAACCACCCCCGATCGCAGATCCGCGCGCCCAATCGCTCCACTGGAGGATGGGGCAGGTCAGCTTATGCCTACTGAATACGGTATGTGTGTGTGGGCGCGCATCGTCAAGTCGGTGCGTGGCGGCTGACGGCGTCTCCATCGACCAAGAAGGCATCCTGCTGTAACGCTACGAGAACAAAGAACCGCGCAGGGGGGGGGGGGGATGGGCCGAGACACTATTTGCAGACCAGCCAGCGGCGGCAGCCAAAGGCACCCAGGATCCGAAGACGGCCTCGCGCCGACGGATGGAAGGATTCGTATCCACGGTTCCACGCTCGCTCCCGCCCGGCTCGACGAGCGCCAGAGAGGGAAAAAAAAAGCAATAGTGCATTCGAGCCTTGTCGATGATCTATAGCCCACGCGACATGCAGCATCACCACCGCCGGACGGATAAATCCAGCCGCAGCGTCCCGCGCTCTAGAAGCACCACCCGACCGGGGATCCCATCCTCTGTTGTCCTCCGGCACGTGCTGGAAGCGGTCGCACCGCTTCTTCTCCCCTGTCGTGTCCGCGTGCGCGGGCGCTTCCGATGGTGCGTCGTCTCGGCGGCGCGCCCATCGGTCTCGCCACTGGTTTCGCCCTCCTTCTCCTCCTCCTCCTCCTCCTCCTTCTACTTCTGCTTCTACTTCTGCTTCTGCTTCTATGTACTTCTTCTTCTGCTTCTGTCCCCGCTTCCGCAACCCTGCCCCTCTTCCTTTGCCGCAAGTAAGGACCGGGAAGGCCGGGCGGAATGTCTGGCGGCACTCTGGCCTGCTGTCGGCGACGCTACATGCATAATGCATGTACCACTGTAGAGCGTCGGAAAGTCATCGTCGTTCCATCTGTGGAGTCACGCTCACGTAGACGTCCGACATCAATAGACTAAAGGCAGGGATCCAAGGTTCAAATCGACCAAGACGCCGTCATTCATCCGACTCGCCGTGCCATCAACGCCCGCCCCTTCTCGGGTACTCTTACATGTCCTTTCTCCCTTCACAGCTTCCTCCTACCGGCCAGCCGGAACAGAAACTCATATCCGGGCTCGACCTGCGCCGCCCACGCCTCGCTGCCCGGCCGCAGCCTCAGATCGTGAATGTGATCAACGCCCTGCAATGCAAGGAACCCGTGCTCCACGCCCCTTGCCCCGAGCTCCCGGACAAACCTCTCCGCCCCCGCGAACGGGGCCACCTGGTCGGCCGTGCCGTGGATCACGTACGTGGGCACCTTGTACTGCCCGGCCCGCAGCCGCGCCAGAGGGCTGATGGACGCGACGCGCTCCGCCGACGCCGCCGCCAACCAGCTGCCCTTCTCGCCGCCGTCGGCCGAAAGACGAGACGCGGCCCCGCGCAGGCCGTCGAGCAAGAGCGGAAGCCCGATGCCCTCCTTGAAGAGTGCCAGCACGAGCTCGGAGCGCGCGTCCCCGGCTCGTACCCAGCCCAGATTGGTGTCGTCGCCCTTGGCGGAATCGTCGTAGCCGGTTATCTGTCTTTACCGTCAGCAACCTCACTACCCAGTGGATCGCAACCTCACTCACCGGCGTCGTCGGCAAGGCGGCCATGATGCGCTCCAAGCTCATGGCCCGACCGGGCAACCATGGCAGACGCTTCGAGTCGAGCTCTGTGCAACGGCCGTCAGCCTCAGGCCCTCTCCCTCAACCTCCACTCTCAAACAGCTCACTCACCGCCCGATTCAAAGTCGACAGGCCCGTACAGGCTCAACACCGCCGTAGGCGGCGGCAGGCCCGCCCTCTCCGCCGTCCAGCCCAGCGACATGGCCAGATGCCCGCCCGTAGACCACCCGACAACCACGACCGTCTCCCCTTCGACCGCGAGGCCGCGCTGGGCTGCCATCCGTGGAAGCTCGGTACGTACCCACCCGTAGGCGCTGCACACGTCCGCCATGGGCCCATCCTCCAGGCTCACTTCGGGGCATAGCCTGTAGTCGATGCTCACAGGCAGGAACCCGTTCGAGATAAGGTGTCTCGTTTGCGCGGGTCGGATCGCTTTGCGCGAGAGCGTCATGTGACCCCCGCCGTGTATCATGAGAGCTATCGGACATGGCCCGTGTGAGCAACTGACAGGCTCAGACCTCGACGCGGGGAGAGGAAGAGAGGGCCTCCGTACCAACGGGCATGGGCAAGGCCGGAGCCTGTCTTGGGAAGAAGACGTCGGCATGGATTACAATGCCGTTCGTCTCCTTGTACACCACCGTCTCCAGTTGGCAGACACCACCGTCCGTGTCTCCATCGACGTTGCCGTCTTCCATCGTAGGCCGAGGGGCGTCCCAGTGGCTGTTGCAAGCCACGAGCAGCTGTTGGCTGTTGGCTTCCGCTGTCGGTCCCTCCGAGTAGCTCGCCGAGGCGAAGCCGGCAGCGGCAAAGGTCGACATCCACGCCTCGGCAGGCTGAAGAGGGTACGCGCTTCCGTCCTCGACCAGCCACCATCCGTCCAGGAGGCCGAAGCAGACATCGTACCAGTCCATGATGCGCGTGACCTCGGACAGAACCATGAACCCTTCCGGCTTCAGCGCTTCCCTCAGCCGCCGGCACGACGCTGTCCGATCCGTCGTCGCGTGGACGCAGTTGGCGCTGATGACGACGTCGAACTCGTTGCGGAACCCCTCCGGCACTTCCTTCTCCAGGTTGAACGTCGAAAATTCCATCCAAGCATACTTCTTGAATTTGGCCTTTGCTTTAGACACGAGGCTGGCCGAGATGTCGGTAAAGGTATATCGGGCCGCGATGCCGTAGCGCTCAAGAGCCTCTGCCAGCCTGCCGGTTGTCCCCCCCGTACCGGCACCGACTTCGAGAATTCGCACCGGACGGGAAACGGTGACGCCTCTCAAGAGGCTCGTCAGGTAGATGACAAGCTGCTCCGTCATCGTAGACATCATCGGTGATCGGCCGTAGAAGTTTTCCATGATCCTCAGAGACGCAGCATTGCCGAACATGATCGCGACCGCGTCTTCCTTCCCACTCAGGCAATCCGCCAGTCTCGGTCCAGTCAGGCCAATGAGGCTGGCCTCGTCCTGGTAGGCGGGGAACCGCTTCTCGAAAGCGGCCTGCAGCTCAGAAGACGGGCGTGGATCGACGGCACGACTGCTCCGCATCCTATCGCCTGCGTTGTTGATGGACACGATCCCGTGATATTTCAGAATTTCCCACAATCTCGCAACGAGTTTGTCGTATTTGTGCGTCAGATAGGAGAATTGCGGTACCATTTCACCGCACCGGATTTGTCTCAGATCGACACCGAGGGCGGAGAAGCCCTCTACGATGTAGGCAAGGAGTAGCTCGTCCTGCAGAGGCGCAACTTCCGCCCAGTAGCCGAGGAAGCCTCTCTGGTAAGCCGAGTCGTCAAAGTGGACATCTGACTCTCTGAGCAGCTGCAAGGGATTCGGCAAATTGAGCGGCCTTTCCATGTCCTGCGAGCCAGGGACGGGGACCGCCTGAACAGTGGATCCGGGCTCGTCACACTCTGTGCCAGCAATACTCGTGGACTCCGGCATCCCAAGTCGAGCCAGGAGTTCCCCGACTGTCTGAACCATCAACTGGTCGTCTATGCGTGCCGCGAATTCATCTTCGAGCTCCTGCTTGAGGTCTACCGATGAAAGCGAGTCGATGCCGACGTCGGCTAATGTGCTGTCGAGACTGATTTTCTCAGGTCGGACACCCGAAATGTCGGCTAGAATCTCAAAAAACTTTTGACGGCGACCCTTGGCTTGCAGACCAAGTGGCTCGGCATGGTTTTCCTCCAAAACCGCCAAGCCTAGTGACGCCTTGGTCGAAGATTTCGACTGATTTGCGCCCAAGAACGACAGGTCAAAGGCGCCGAGGAGCCTGCTCAGACGGTCCAAGGTGCACATCATCAAATCAGTCGAACTCATCTCGAGACCGAACTTGGAAGCAAGCTCTCCGGCCAGCTCGATCGATGCCAGAGAGTCGAGGCCGAGGTCCGACAGAACCGCCTCGCCAGAGACATCAGAGTGACTGGCGCCCGTGTACTCGGCTACGAGGCATTTAAGGGCCATGTCCAGATCGCCAGCGGCCGGGCCAGAGCCATCCGTCGCCGGCGTCTGCAGGCCGCTGGGCATAGAGCTGGAGGCGCAGGAGCTCACCTGAGCAGCCCGACTCGTCTCGGGTCTCTCTGCGCTTCTGCCCGAGTTGGCCGAGTCCAAGGCCCTCTCGAGCTTGGATATGGGAAGATTAGCAAACCGGCATCCGCTCAAGAGCGCCACTAGTTTGCTTTGAGGAGAGCAGACGAATACATCGCCAACTGGCTGTCGATCGCCCGTGGTCGCAAACTTGGTGTATACGTTCCAGCTGGCCACATCCTCCATCCTGCATGCGGTGGATATTACGGCGCGATCAAGACCGACCATGACCGTGACCTCATCGCCAGATATCATATCGCTGGTATTCATGAGGAGGCCGAGCACTTGAATGAATGCGTCGACAGATACTGTGTCACAGACTTTCCAGGCCGTGCTTTCTCTCCTATTGGGCTGCGTTTCGGGAAGAGCCACAGTTGCTATGGCTTCCTGGCCGTCCATTGCGATCGACCGAATGCCTCGGAAGAAGTTGTCGTACTCCACGACTCGAGCGAAGAGCCCGTACGCGCGCTTTGACATGAGCCTTTCTGCGTCTTCATTTTTCGCCATTCGGTCCATGGGCCCAGTGACCAGTCTTTCGAACATATCAAGCATGGGGTTCGCCAGGATCGATATCACGCCATGCCCGTGTGATATCTCCTTGGAGTGTGGCTCGGCCACGACAGTCGTACGGATGGCGAAGTTCCATGACAGGTCGCTGACTCCTTGCTCTAGACTCAGGATGACCGCCCCCGGAGGATCTAAGCCGAGCGCGTTTTGGAAATGGACTTGTTCAAACACAAGGCTGTTGTTGGTTACACTTGAGTCGCCCAAGAGCTGTTGCAGAGCCATCGTGGCGCACTCCATGTACATGGAAGCCGGGCACAGAGCCCTCGAGCGCACTGCGTGGCCGCCGACAACTTTTCGAAACCGCTCGCTCTGTGTATTGACCGTAAACTCATTCAGTCCCGGCTGACTGGCGGCAGTCTCTTTCCTCGTGATCAGTTGTGTTTGGGGGACGGGCTGCCTGTCTGCTGCGGGTGCGAGCGACAAGGACGCGAGAGCCTGTTGCATCTCGGCAGCTCTGTCGATATTGGAAAGCCAATGCTGCGACTGTTCGAATTGATAAGGAGGCAGCCAAACATGCCGGATTTCCTGGGCAGCTTCGCCAGGCAAGAAGCTCCAATGAGTCGCCCGGACGCCGCCCGTGCCGAGACTGGACACAACGTTGGCGATCGCATCAGCCGGCATCTTCGCCTCTCGTGCTTTCATGGCTATAAAGGCATGTTTTCCTGGTTGAGAACTAGCCTTTCTTGCCATTCCTATTATCGGACTGTCTATCCCGGCCTCTAACCAGACTGAAGATCCCAGCGAATCCTCGATTCTGCGGATCGCGTCGGCGAAGAAAACAGGGTCTCGCGCATGTCTCGCCACCGCGTATTCCCGTATGTCTGAGATGTGCTGTTTCGTGCAGAACTCGAGTGGGATGAGCGGGTCTTTCCACTCTAAAGTGCGGGAGACGGCGGCCAAGTCGACGAGAATGGGCTCAGTCAAGGCCGAATGAAAGCCGTGGCTGGTATTGAGACGTCGGAAATTGATCTTCCGCAGGCTTGGCTCGCTTTTCAAAAGACCCTCGGCAGCGTCAATCGTGTCCGATGTTCCAACGGCTACAAGAGACGATGCTGCATTGTAGCAAGCAAGCTCAAGCCCGCACATGGTCGACCCAGGGGCTGTCCGACGATGCAACAACGATGAGAGTTGCTGGAAGTCTTCAAGAGAACAGCTCAGCGCCAACATGGCGCCCTTTTCGGGCCCCCACTTAGATTCAATCAAGCTTGCTCGAGCGGCAACCAGTTTGATGCCGTCAGAGAGAGACAGGGCGCCTGAGACTGCAAGCGCGGTCAGCTCACCGAGGCTGTGGCCCATGATGGCGTCGGGCTTGGCGCCAGCATCCATCCAGCATCTCGCGCACGCATACTGCACGGCAAACATGCCACATTGCAAAGTGGTGGCGTCCTCGAGGGGCGTCGTCTGAAAGAGGGCTGGTATGATGGAGGCATACCCGTGCTTCGTGAGCTCGGCATCGCAGGCGTCGAGGTGGGACCGAAAGCTGGAGAAGTTGTCATAGAATGACCTATCCAGGCCGATTTTGTTGTCACTCTGCCCACTAAAGACAAGTACCAGCGACTTCGTGATTGGCGAAGGCTTGGAAACCCCCGAGCCGTCGAAAGTCCCGAGATGACGAACGGCATCTTCGATGCTCCTTGCTGTAATGGTGGAGACGAATTCAAGTCTCTTTCGACGCTCATTCAGTGTCAGAGCGACGTCTTCGAGACGAGGGTTGCCAGGGCTCCGGCTTAAGTATCCGCTCAGAACGTGGGCGTTATCCACCAAGCTCTTGGGGGAAGAAGCGCTGAGTACAAGCGGAAGCAGAATGTCCTGGCCCTTTCGGCACGATGCTGACGCCGCGTCTCGTCGGGGCATCTCGCAGCATATCAAGGCGGCGTTGGACCCAGCCGCACCGTAACTATTGACCAGGACGGCACGGAGAGGGACGTCCCACGACCTCAGTGTGTGCGCGATGGCGAGGCCGTCGGGCTCCAGCGGGGGAATCTTGGGGTTGAGCCGCCGATGGCTCGCCTGAGGAGGGAGCTGGCCGTGTTTGATCATGGCGAGCGCCTTGAGCAGGCCCGCGACTCCCGCAGACGTCTCGCTGTGGCCGATGTTTCCCTTCACGGAGCCGATGTATGCCCTGTCCCGCCGGCACGGGCTGCCAAAGACAGATCGGATGCTGTCTATCTCCACGGGATCCCCGGCCTGCGTCCCCGTCCCATGCGCCTCGACGTAGGTGACCTGATCTGGCCGCAGACCGGCCTGTTTCAAGACCTTGCGATACAGAGCCTGCTGCGAGTTGGAATCGGGGACCGTGATCGACGCCGACAGTCCGCCTTGGTTCGTAGCCACACCGGGGATCACGCCCAGGATATGATCACAAGCCAGGACTGCCTCCTTGAGCCTCTTAAGCACGACCAGGCCAGCTCCGTCCGAGCGGCAGTAACCGTCAGCCGACGCATCGAAAGGTTTGCATTGTCCCGTCGGGCTCAAGAAGCCGGCTTTGCCGAGGTCGAAGAAATTATTCACCCCAGTGATCGCATTGACGCCTCCCGCCAGCGCTATTCGGCACTCGCCGGTCTGGATAGCTTTGCAAGCTCGGTTGATGGCGACGAGAGACGATGAGCAGGCCGTGTCAATCACCTCGGCCGGGCCTGACCACCCATAGAAATGGCTCAACCGACCGCAGAGGAAGGCGCGTATCGTGCCGGTGGAGGTGTAAGCCGTCGGCGGATGGGCGCTCGCATTGTCCAGATACTCAACAAGGCTGGCGCCAATGAAACAGCCAACATCGTCGGCAGCCTCGCGACGGTGCGTGGCCAGGTAACCAGCAGCATCCAGGGCTTCGTATGACAGCTCGAGCAGGATGCGCTGCTGGGGATCCATATTGGCTGCCTCTCGAGCACTGACTCCGAAGAAAGCATGGTCGAAGCGCCTAACGTCTTCGATGAAGTTGCCATAGAACTTGCGGTCCCGTGTGAAACTACCGCTCTGCGACGCCCGAAAGCTGCCGTGCAGATCGAACCGGTCTTTTGGCAATTCCCGGTGGCGATCGGTCCCGTTGGCGAGCAGATTCCACAGTTCCTCGAGGCTGCTAGCCCCGGGAAGACGGCAGGACGCTCCAATAACGGCAATGGCATCATCTGGGAAGATAGAGACCCCTGTGCCGTCAAGATTTTGCGGTCGCGGCTCCCTGATGCGCTGTATCAATGTGTGCGCGTCGGTCTTGGTGGCGCGAAGGCCCTGTTTCAAGAACGGGGCCATGGGGACGCAATCAGCGAGGCCGAACAAGACGAAGTCGTGTGAAGACCGCTGAGACTGCTTCAAGTCCTCGGCCACCAGGCCAAGGAGAGCGAACCAGTCGCACCGGGAGGCCAAGATGGTCGTGATGATTTCCTTTCCGAGCGAGCCCTGGGTGAGCTTGGCGCCGTGGCGGTTGGACCTGACCGGCACTTGCAACCGAGATGCTTCCGGCAGCCGCAGGCCAGGCGTTTCATCACAAAGAATAGCGAGCTCGGCGGCAATGTGCGCATTTTCCGGGTTGTGGACCTTGCCCCGGATATCCATCTTCTGGACCTGGAGACCTTGGGTGGAGGCGAAGCGGAAGAGCTGATCGAGTTGATCGGCGGGCCCGACGATGCTGACGGACCTGGGGTCTGTGACAGCCGAGACATGAGTGCCCGGAAAACGACGTGTAAGATGATCGGCCTGGCCCTCGTACTTGAGGCGTAGGGCCAGGGTCGTCGAGCCCGATTCGTCGGAGTCGTCGGCAGCCTCGCCATAGGCTCCGACGCCGAGGAGAATGCGTATGGCGACAGCCGCGTGCTCGACCACCTGGCTCTCGTCGGCGGCGCAGGCGACGGCGACTGCCGAGGGCAGGCCGCCGCAGTAGCCTTGCAGGCCGCCGCCGCCGGCTCGAACGGCGGCGAGGAAGTCGTGGTGGGAGAGTCGATGGAAGTCGAGGTAGCGCAAGTACTGCCCTACTTGAAGGATGACGAGCAGGGGCAGGGCGACGATTCCTGAGCGCGCGGCGGCCAGAGGGCCCGAGATGCCGTCGAGGGCCCAGTCTCGGAGCATGTCGACATAGCGAGGGCCCTGGCGCAGCGCCCGCACGTCAGTCCGGGCCCCGGCAAAGATGTCCCAGATGCGGTCCGTCCGCAGTGCGGCGACGTGTTCCAGAAGATGGCGTCCATGTTGGGTCGAGCTGAGGAAGGCGTGCAGCCCGGCCAGGTAATCCTCGTCCGGGGCCCTGCTCTGGGGACAGAAGAAGGCCGTCGAGGGCTCTGGCACCATGGTGTCGAGCTCGAGACGGTGCCTGCAGGACGACTAGCTGGCGGGCAGTGGCGAGAGAAAGGAGGAGGAAAAGTAGGAGGAGACGGGGGAAGAAAAGAGCGTCGAGCTCGGCAACCAGACGGGTGAGCCATCCGGGCCTCGGACCACGATGCGTGCGCGCCACTTCCTGGCAAGGCAACAGCACCGGCGCGAGCCATGATGAGCAGCTAAGCACCGCCCGCGGGATCGGAATGGCTCGTGTCTGGGCCGAGTTGAGGTTGGGATCTCAAGCCCAGGGGCAGCCCCCCCAGCTAGTGGCGACGGAGCTTGCGGCTGGATGCTGGATGACTGCAGCTGGGTAGGCTCCTTCGGACGGAGTCGAAGCCATCCCGAGCCGGGCGAGGCTGATGCAGCGGTGCCAGAAGCGAAGGCCGGCCAGGGTCGGCCCGCCGCCACACCTGCTGCAGCCATCGCCTAAATTGGGCCCTGCTGGACCCCCACAGGGCTTCGGCGCAGTCCCCTGTGACCGCTGGAGGAACGGCCAGGCACAGCCACTAGCCGCCCCGGATCGCCTCCGACCCAAAGTACGGTCAGGGTAAGCACGGAGCTAATGGGAATAGTGAGTTCTTTTTTCTTCCCCTCCGTCTGCCTGCATCGCCTTCTCTTCCTTCGGGGAGCCGCAGCGCGCGGGCGGCCTGCAGGGGCCAATACGACATGCCTGCACGTTACCAGCATGGCCCTGGCTCTGCTCCGATTCTGGGCCGTGGCCCGCCGTCCTGGCTATCATCCTCTGCCGCGATATCAAGCGCGGCGGCTCGCTACCCACCTGGGCAGATAGGCAGGTGGGAGATGCTTCGGTGAAGAGACCATCAACAGGCCATCGTGGCTCTCCGAACGCAAGCGCACATTCGCAATCGCCATGGCCTTTCCGCAGCCCCCTGAACTCGGCGTCGGCTTCACGGTGCTGTGCCTGGGGTCGGCCTATGCTTTGGTGAGTCCAGCAGGGGCAGCAGTCGAAGCCGAGATATTCCAAGACTCGAGTCGTTCCATGGAAGCACTGCCAGACTGACCATACGGTGAACCCTGCCCCAGTACTACGCCCTCTCCGCCGCCTATCTCCTCCTGCTGCACCCGCTGGCCAAAGTTCCGGGCCCGAAGCTGTGGGCGGTCTCGCGCATCCCCTGGGCTCACCACGTCATCAAGGGCGACCTGTGGCAAGCGCTGGAGCGGCTGCACGAGAAGCACGGTCCCGTGGTGCGCATCGCGCCCGACGAGATCACCACCGTCTCGCCCGGCGCCTGGAGGGACGTCTACGTCGCCCGGCCCGTCCTGCCCAAGGACCCCTTCAGCCAGACGCCGCCGCTCAACGGCGCCCACTCGCTCTTCACGGCCGCCGGCGCCGCGCACCGGCGCATCCGCGCCGCCCTCGTCAACGCCTTCTCCGACAAGGCGCTGCGCGACCAGGCGCCCATCGTCGAGGGCCACGCCGACCGGCTGGTGGCGCGGCTGCGGCGCGAGGCCGGCGCGAGCGCCGACGGCGTCGTCGACGTCCAGAAGCTCTTCGGCTACGCCACCCTCGACGCCGTCACCGACCTGAGCTTCGGCGAGTCCTTCGGCGGCCTCGAGGACGGCAACGAGCACGCCTGGATCCGCGCCTTCTTCTTCCACGCCAAGTACGGCACCATCCGCAACTGCCTCACCCGCTTCTCCCCCCTCGACATCTTCCTCGGCCTCTTCCTGCTGGGCGTGACGCGCCGGGCCCGCGAGCGCAACTGGCGCCTCACCACGGCCAAGATCGACCGCCGCCTGGCCAGGGGCGACCTGACGGGCGTTCGCTCCGACTTCATGACGCCCGTCGTCGGCCGCATCGACGACAGCGGCCAAAAGGGCATCACCAAGAAGGAGCTCACCACCAACGGCCTGGCCTTCGTCATCGCCGACTGCCAGCTCACGACGGTGGCCCTCTCGGCGAGCATCTATCTCCTGCTTCGCAATCGGCCCACGTGGCGGCGGCTGGCCGACGAGGTCCGCCGCCGGTTCCAGACCGACGACGACATCACCGTCCACTCCACCCAGGGCCTCCCCTACCTCGAGGCCGTCATCAATGAAACGCTCCGGCTGCACCACCCCACCCCCATCAGCCTCCCGAGATCGGTGCCTGCGGAGGGACGGATGATCGACGGAACCTTCGTCCCGGGAAATGTGAGTTGACCCCCAGTCTCAGCCCAGGGAGGGTCGCAACGTGCCGCTGACGCCCGCGCCAAGACGGTGATCGGCATCAACCTGCAGAACATCCAGAACAGTCCGACCCTGTGGCAAGAGCCGCGGCAATTCCATCCCGAGCGCTTCCTGCCGGCCTCGGATCCTCTGTACGAGCGCCGCTTCGACCGAGACGTCAAGGCCGCCTTCATGCCCTTCTCGACCGGGCCTCGCAACTGCCTAGGAGCAAAGTAGGCCGCCCCCATCCCTGCAGGCACCGTATCTGCGCCCTGCATGCTGACACCGGCCCGGCCTTTAGGGTCTTCCTGGCTCAGGCTCGCGTCTTCCTCGCCAAGGTCGTATGGAACTTCGACCTGGCCCTCGAGGGCGAGCAGGGCGACTGGCTGGACCAGAAGGCGTACCTGGTATTCGAGCCCAAGCCGCTCCCCGTCCGGGTCGTGCCGCGGACGCCGACGAGAGACAAGTCGTGAGTGGAGTGGAGAGAGGATTGTGTGTGTGTGTGGGGGGGGGATAAGCATCGTCGAGAACGGGAACCGGGTTCGGAGACGTTGTAAGACAATCAATCAATTTGACACGAGGTCGCCAACGCTCAACGCCGTCATGGATATCTCCCTCGCCGTCTATACTGTTTCGGGGAAACAAGGAAGAGTGCCGAGAGAGGAAGGTACACAGAAGGAGATCAAAATAGACACGAAGCGCCAGAAAAGCATCAAGCCCCCGCGCGGCAGCCCGACCGCCCGAGGACGGGGTTGTAGTAGGAGAAGAGGTTTTCCGGGTCGTAGACGGCCTTGAGGGCCCTCAGCCGCGCCAGGCGGGAAGCCGAGTACCAGGCCTCGGGCGCCTCGTCGCCGTGGGCGAAGTGGGCGTAGACGGCGAGCGCGTCCCGGCCGCTGGCCCGTTGCAGCCTGCGGCGCAGGTCCCGGCCGAAGCGCGCCAGGGCGGGCACCTGCGCCGCCTGCTCGGCGAAGCCGTCGATCTGACTGTGCGGGCCCCTTGTCAGCCATCTGCGCCCGAGAGCGGACGGGGCGGGTTGCGCCGAGGGGGGCGGAACACGTGGCGATGTGGGATCAAAAAAGACAGGGTGCTGTTGGAGGGAGGGAGAAAGAGGGCGACTCACGCAAAGACGACGGCATCGCGGTGGGGAAAGGCGGAAGAGGCATCCGCGTGCCGCTGGAAGCCGTGCGGCGCGTACTGGGCCCAGGCGATGATGGTCGACCGCAGGGCCGGGTCGGCGGACATGGCCTCGTCCATGTAGTTGGCGAGGCTGACGAGGCTCGGCACGTCCACCCTGTACAGGTTGGCGGCGAAGGGCACGTAATGGGCCCCCGGCGTGCAGCCGGCCAGGGTGTGGCCGTAGACGGCCTTGGCCGGTACGTCTTTCCACTCGACGGTCGAGATGCTGACGTTGAGGGGCTTGAGGTCGAGGAACGGCTGTATCAGGTCGAGGCCCTGGGCCCGGGGCCCGGCGTAGATGAAGTTGCCGATGAGGAAGAGGCCGCCGAGCTTGGGGTCGTAGCCGACGGCCAGGGTGATGCTGAGCTCCTTGGGCTGCCTGCCGACGAAGGACGCGGCCAGCCGCCAGACGGAGCCATTGAGGTGGCCCGGGAAGATCATGTCGGCGTTGACGGCCCGGCCGCCGTTGGTGGCGGGGTAGACGGCGTAGGTCAGGGAGGTGGCGATGCCGTAGTTGAAGCCGGCGCCCTTGACGGCGTAGAAGAGGTCCGGGTGCTCGGCCTCGGAGACGGTGACGATGTCGCCCGTGCCCGTCACCATCTCCGCCGAGAGGAGCGAGTCGGACTGCGTCCCGTAGAGCCCGGAGTAAGGGCCGATGCCGCCGCCCATGGTGGCGCCGGCGTAGCCGATGCAGATGCATTGTCCCACGGCTGAAGTGCGCGACGAGCAGGGGCCCGAGGTCTTAGCTACGACGGCTCCGCGGGCAACCAAAAGCAAACTGTGGCGGATGACCTACGAATCTCCTTGCCAGCCGCCTGGACAGCGCTGGAGACGTTGACGCTCCGTGCCGCACCGCCGACGGTCATGGTATTGGCGGCGGCATCGACCTCGACGGCGTCAAAGTGGCCCAGGTCGAGGAGGATGCCGTGCCGCAGCCGGCCCAGGGTCGACGAGTAACCATGGCCGCCGCCCGTCGCCAGGAACGGCACATGATTGCGGGACGCATATCGAACCTGGAGGCGCGTCAGCTGGGCCGAGGCCGAGAGAGAGACGGCAGGTGATAGGGGAACCAGGGACGGCGGGAGGGAGAACCAGGGGATCCTGTTCCGACGGCCGTCCCAAGCGGCATCATGCTGGCAGGGGAGGGAGTGAAAGGGCAAGGGGGGCCAAGTTACAATCTGCTGAACGTCGGTGACGAGTCGAGGCTTTGCGGCAACGACAAAGACGGGCGGTGTCGTGATGGAGAAGCGCGGAGTGAAGTCCTTGGCAAAGGCTGCATCCGAGGCCAAGACGACTTTGGACCCGGGCGAGAGGCGACGCTGCAGATCCTGGACGACCTGCTCCCCGGAGAGAGCCAGCGAGACGTGGCAGAGACACGCGAGTCCCAGAACCAGAGACAAGATGGAAACCATGGCGAATGGAGAGAAGCTGGTGCCGGCGAAGACTTTCAGGCGAAGAACGACAGAGTCGCTATAGCTATGAGACGACGGCCAGATGGGTGGAGGAACGAAGAGAAGCGTGCGCAGGAGAAAGCAGACACCATCTCAACCTGTCGATGTAATGGACCAGACAGCGATCGGAATTGAGGCGTTTAAACACCGCCGTGCCCTGGCTCCACGATGCTTCCCACCACACGGCGGCCTCTCGAGGGCCAGGTGGAGATATCGAACCAGGAGTGCAAACGCGGCCCCGGTCCCGAAGGAGAGAAAGACAGTCGGCCCTTGATCCCACCTCGGTTCCAGGGCGTTTTGGGGGCGGGAAATGCAGCCGACCGGGGGCGGAGAGAGTGGCTATAATAAGCGCTGTCTCGTTCAGTCAAGCATCCGCATGGGGTGCCGTGTTGCAGTAGTAGTCAGGCCACGGCACAGGCGGCATGGGCGTTCTGGTTGTAGGGATAAAATTAGCCGATATTGGCTGTAGAATCCCCCGTCGCTTGTTCCCATCATCGTGCTATGTATGCATGAGGCGCACACGGCCGTATTTCCTTTTCTTAGCCGCTCGACTCTGCCTCGGCCGCCTCACCGTCTGTCTGTCCGTCTGTCTGTCTGTTCGTCTGCCTCTTGCGTCCCATCCTCGGGTCCGGGGGTGAAGATGGCGTCGCGGAAGATCGATGTGCATCACCACATTCTGCCGCCGGCCTTCAAGAAGGGTAAGCTTGCAGAGACAGGGGAGAGCAGAGAGAGGTGAAGTGAGGGAGGGGCGAAGCAAGGCCCGGAGCGGGAGCCATGTTTCCCTTCGTGTTTCCCGCATTCAAGGGAGGCGGTAGAGTTCTGACCTGACCTTTCTCTCCGGTTCTTGCCCGGGCCGCACAGCATGGGATGACAACCCGGCGCTCAGCCAGGGCTTCAAGCTGCCGCCCTGGAGCGCCGAGCACAGCCTGGAGTTCATGGAGCGGCACGGCATCGCGACGTGCATGCTGTCGCTCGGGGCGCCGGCGACTAGCATGGGCCGCGACGGGGCCTCGGTGGCGGCCTTCTGCCGCGAGATGAACCGGTACGCGGCGGAGCTGTGCCGGCAGCACCCGGGCCGGTTCGGCTTCTTCGCGACGCTGCCGTCGCCCGGGGACACGGCGGCGTGCCTCGCGGAGCTGGCGTACGCGCTCGACGAGCTGGCGGCCGACGGCGTCAACCTGCTGACCAGCTACGGCGGCAAGTACCTGGGCCACGGCGACTTCGGGCCGGTGTGGGCGGAGCTGGACCGGCGCGCGGCCGTCGTCTTCGTCCACCCGGGCCTGGAGACGGCGGGCGCGCCCATCGGCGAGCCGCGGACGCTGCCGGCGCCCCTCATGGACTGGACGCACGAGACGACGCGCACGGCGACGCACCTCATCGCCACCGACACGCTGCGGCGCCACCCGGCCTGCCGCGTGATCCTGCCGCACGGCGGCGGCACGCTGCCGTACATTGCGCACCGCGTCGCCACCCTGGGCGCCGCCTTCGGCCTCCTGGACGGCGGCAAGACGGCCGACGAGTTCCTGGACGAGGCGCGCCGCTTCTACTACGACGTGGCCTTTGCCGGCTACGAGGAGCCGCTGCGGCTGCTGCTCGACTTTGCCAGGCCGGGCCACGTCCTCTACGGCTCCGACTATCCCTTCGGTCGCGAGGCCATGGTTGCCGCCCAGATGGAAAAGGTGGATGCCGTCCTCGAGGGGCGCCAGGACGGCGGCCTCGTCGCTCGCGCTGCGGCCGTGAAGCTTTGGCCCCGGCTGGAGGCTTGTGAATGACCGGCGGGCTTGGCCATGGTTGGGTGGTGGTGCTGGCGATGGTAAAATGAGTGATCTGCTGCGGCTGTTGAGCTGGAAAAGGACTGTTTGATAATGCTTCTTTCGGGTCACTTGCTGCAGATCATCTTCAGCCCCTCGAGTTTGGCTTTTCGAAGTGACAGTTGGTGGAGCGCGGAGGGCTGTCCGTCCCTCCTCTAGTCCAACCCCCCTCCGTCGATACTGCGTCGATGGCGTCCTAGGCAGGTCACCGAGGCCGTGACGACGAGGGTTGAGATGCGGCTGAGAGACAGCTCTGGCGTCCTTTGGGTGCGCGTGAATCCGGCTCTCGGGCAAGGCCTGACGTCCCTTTGCAGGCGGGCAACACCTCGAGGCCCAGCCAGCTATATACGACGGCTACCGCAGCCCAAGACACAGGATGAGAGGCGTCCGACGGCCAGCGGTCGGCGCTTCGTCTCCGAGCATGGGCGGAGCTGGTTCACGATTCCGCCGGGGAGGGGCGGCGGCGAGGGCTGACCGTGCCGCCATGGAGCCAAACAAAGCTATTGATTCCCGGACAACAGTCGGGCGAGGCGAGGGCGATGGCGATAGACGGAGAGTGAGAGAGAGACGGAGGGAGAGACAGCCGTAGGCGAGGCCGGGCCGTGCGATTCGATAGTCCGGGTGGCCGCCGGGCGGACGAGGCTGGCGGCTGCGTTTTCAGCCACCTCCAAGCTCGCCTCGGGCGCGTCCGCGAGCGGCTCGATTCGGCAGTCGGCCGTTCTCCTCGCCTCCAGAATCGATAGCGAGACGCGCCGTGGCGGTGGTAGAGAAGAGGAGAGGACAGCAGAGGCGAGAGGAGAGGGCCGGGGAAGAGAAGCGCGAGTCGCAGTGCATGCCCCAATCTCGATAGGGCGCCCCACCCAGCATCATCAGTCAGCATCCCGTCCCATCATCATCCACGACAACTCACCTCTCACTCCTCGCCGTCATCGCCTCGTTCGGCCAACAACAGCCTCAACAAGGCGGCAGGGGGGGCGCCGAAAGCCACGTGCTTCTAGAAGCGACCTAGAATCCGGCCTCCAAGGCGGGAAGCTCCGGCATGGGCGGGCCGAGCAGGGGCCCCGGTTGGCACGAGCGCGATGGCCTCCAACTCCAACTCCACCTCTTTGCTCGCCTCTCCTCTGCCCCTCTCCCGCTTGGCTGTCTCTGTTCGCGCTCTCGCTTTCGCTGTTCTTCTGCCTCTCTCGGCTCAAGGCGCGTGCCGCACGTGGTTTGGAATGCTGGTCCATAATAGCCTACGCACTTACACACTTGGTACATATGCGGCCACAACCCCATCCGTCGCGAATCCCACCCCCCCTCTCTCTGTGCCTCCCGTCTCTCGGTCCAATCGAACGGCTGCAGCTTGTTCCAGGGCTCATTCCGCGCACAGGATCGTCTGAGGATGCGTCTTCCCCTTCTCTTCCTCGCCGCCCTGCTCGGCTGGCTCTGCCATGCCTCCTGTACCGCCTCCTGCGAGAGGCGGGTGCAGGAGGTGTTCCGGTTCGACAACAACACCTTCATCGAGAACCTGGTCTCCACGACTGACGGCCGACTGCTCCTCACCTCCCTGAGCACCAATGCCCTCATGGTTCTCGATCCGGCCGAGCCGCGGCCCACGGCGCAGACGGTCCTCACCCTCGCCAACGTCACGGGCCTGACGGGCATCACGCACCTCGGCAACGACGTGTACGCCGTCACCGGCGGCCGGCCGGCCTCGCAGCCCTTTCTGTTCGAGCGCGGCAGCATGAGGCTCTTCGTCGTGTCGCTGCCGCTTGGCGCCGTCGTTGCCGACATGGCCGTCGAGGGGACGGCCATGATGAACGGCCTGGCGTCGCTGAAGCCGCAGCCGCACCTTGTCTTGAGCGCCGACTCGATCGAGGGCCGCATCTTGCGCGTCGACACGCGCGCCCAGACGTGGGACGTGGCCTTTTCCGACGACAGCCTGAAGCCCTTCAACGCGTCCGTCTTCCCGCTCGGCGTCAACGGCCTCAAGTACGCCCGTGGGCATCTCTACTACACCAACTCGGCCCGCGGCACCTTCTCGCGCATCAGAGTCACCGACCGGGGCCTCAGGGCCGGCCCGGCCGAGCCGCTGGCCGCGCTGGAGAAGCCGGCGACGGACAGGTTCGCCTACGACGACTTCGACCTGGACCACCGGGGCAACGCCTACGTTTCCCTGCATCCGTCCTCCGTCCGCAGAGTCTCCTCCCGCGGCCTGCAGTCGGTCTTCGCCGAGGGCGGCGTTGGCAACGTCCCGCCCATGTACGAGGTCACGGCGACTGCGTGTGATGCCGGCGGTAGCTATCTCTACATCGCCACGGGAGGAAGCGAGCAAAATCCGGGCGGCCAGATCCTCAGGGCCAGCTTGGGCGAGACGGCCGTTGACTAGGGCCACACGGTGATTCCGAGATGGTGGCTGGGTCGATCCAGCCACGCCTCTCCATCCTTGAGTGAAACGTCATGTGTTACTCGGGCTTCTCTTCGCTTTCACTTGGGGGGGAGGCAGCGGCCGTATTTCCATACTGTGGAGGCTGGAAAGGGTAGCTATTGTCGGTACGAAAGTAGTGCTTGCCGATATACAATACAAAGACAATGCGTTTGTCTTATTGTCTGGGACTTCATGGGAGGGGGGGCAGTTGACTATTACGGCGGATGAATCGGGCATCCTCCTCCTCCTCATCTGCTGACTAACCCACCTCCGGACGCTATAAAGAGGCAAAGTCGTCATCCGAGTCATCGGCATCATCTCATCTCCCTCCGCTCCGCACGCCCCACGATCCCCGAGACGCCGTCCGCGCCGTGCCCGGCGGTGGAGAAGATCCGCACTTCCTCGACATCGCCGCCTCCAAGAGTCCCGTCGCCATGAAGCTCATCGTCGCCGGCTCGACGGGCTTCGTCGCCACCGAGCTCATCCGCCAGGCGCTGGCCCATCCCGCCGTCACCTCCATCGTCGCTCTGGCCCGTCGCGAGACGCCGGTGCCGGCCGATGCGGCCGCCGGCGCCGCCGCGTCCAAGCTCAAGTCGGTCGTGTGCAGCGACTTTGAAAAGTACCCGGACAGCGTCAAGCGCGACTTGTCCGGCGCCGACGCCTGTGTCTGGTGCGCGCCTCCCGCCTTGCTCCCGCCGTCTTCCCGGACCGGCCATGTTGCTCGCACGGCTGGATTGACCCTCTGTCGCGGAGCAGGACCATTGCCGTGACGCCCTCGCAGCTGCGCTCCATGTCGTGGGAGCAGGCCTGCAAGATCTGTCGCGACTTTGCGCTCGCCGGCGTCGACACCATCTCCCAGCTGCCCCGTGCCGATGCAGGCAAGCCCCTGCGGTTCATCTACATCAGCGGCTCCAACGCTGTACGGGATCCGGCCAAGAAGCCTTGGATTCTCGGCGACTACTGTGTCATGCGGGTCCGTCTCTGCTTTCCCCCCTTTGCATCGCCTGCCACCGGCCCTTTCCCGTGTCCCTCCCGGGAGATATGCGTCCCGCTGAATGGGCTGACGGTTTGGAACCGATAGGGCGACGTCGAGTCGCGCATCCTCGGGCGCGCCCGGGAATCCAATGGCGCCTTGCAGGTGGCCGTGGCCAAGCCCGGTCTCATCGACGGGCCCGGCAGGGCTGGTCCTGTCATGAAGGCGGCTCAGACGGTCGGACGCACCATCATCGGCTTGCCCGAGGTCAAGGTCGGCCAAATCGCAGCCGCGCTGCTCGACCAAGCCGTCAACGGGATCGAGACGGATACCCTGGAGAATGACGATCTGGTTCGCATCGGAAGCAAAGCCTTGGCGGCGTCGGAGCGCAATCTTGCCACAGAGTGACGAGTCGCTGTCCGCGGCTCTCTGTCGACAGCGCCTCGAGGAGAGGCGCCTATGGCACAGCGATGCTGCGGTTCGCGGCATTGTGTAACGGCCTGCGGCGTGATGTGTACGGTCTTTGTATCGTTGCGCTCTGTCTTCAACTGCAGCCTTTGGGCTGAGACGACGAGCCCGCCAAGAATCACAGCTCTCACTCTCAGCTCATATTGGAGGGCAACTTGCCAGCGATTTCTCTTACGGCCTTGCCTACGCGGGAGGAGATACATACAGGACTTTTGCAGAATCATGGCTGAGGCAGGTGTCCTGCGCTCGAGCTCCCTGGTGATTTCACGGTCCCTTAGCGGCACCTGCAGTAGGCCTCAGCCGAACGGCCCTTGCGAGCCAGACATCTGTCATTCAAATTTGCCGCAGCCACTAGTTGCCTTGTGTATACCTGTATCGCGAGTACACTCGTCCGTCGTTGTCACTCATAGAATTCTTGACCAGTCCTTACGATAACATCTATGAAATACATTTACATGCGAAGGCGCCGCACCTTTGCCTATAGGCATAGTTGACGCCCGGCTTTTTGCACCGTTGATCGTTAACTGGATGATAATGAATACTCTGCTGTTGAAATTTAGTCGGCTGAATGGCTCCGGTGCTTCGTCTGATACTCAACACGGTGAAAGCAGCTTCTTCTGTCGCTCTGCTTCTCGTGAGACTGACTTGCTTCCAACTTGACGAGCAAATGAATCGATTTGGCATGGTGACCGCACCCTGAACGTGCGTTCAAGGCGGACGGGACACAGAAAGCAAAGTACGTTCTGGCCTATCACGCCTTGTCCGACGGTGTTGAAGCAAAGCCCAAACGTCCTATTGGGCGGCGTCCAGCAACCGCACGATCGATACTCTTACACAGAGAGGCGTATGATTGCCATTGATGGAGTAAAATCGACCTGTTGAATTCGCTGTGGCCACATGTGATGGCTGCGCCAAATCGCACGGCAGTGCGCAAAGTCATAGCGGCGGTGACGATACGACTCTCGACCGTTACGCTGCCCCGGCTCTCGACACCGCGTCTGGGCTGGGCCGACCGCTGCACGGACGGAGGCTTTGGGGACGTCGTCTTGGGCGTCGCGCTGGCCGGCCCGAGACGTGTCCATCAGCGGCAAAGATGGGGCTCCTTGACCGCTGGCGAGGGTATTCCGCGTCGAATATGCCGGATCGGCAGTTGAAAACCGTCAAGCCCAGCCACGCGCTCTCTCATGATACAGACGACCTATCATGTCAATGCGCGAGCGTGAAAAGACAGAGCATACAGACAAGGTATGCCGCCGCATGCACGTCGTATATATCTCCTGATGCGCATACACCCATACATGTGCAGTGCCCGCGCATATGTTCACCCCGGGGCCCCTGAGGGCACGCTCACCGGCACTGGGCACGGGCGATGAGTGTTGGAAGGCCCTCTTCATGCCGAGGATCGGGATGAGGGCATTCCGCGATGCCGACGACGCTTCGATCCCTTCCGACGGCTGTTCCCCATGCAACCAGCTACGGCACTCGTGGCATATAGTCGGTGAGCCATCTCGCGGGACGTAATGGGGCATCAGGCCAGACCGTCTCTGCGAACTCGACGGGACAAGACTCCGAAGCAAGAGAGACCCCGTCGGATTGGGTCGTGAGCTTGGCACCGAGACTCGAGGATTTTCTGTGTGTTGTCAAGTATCAGCGGCTGGGTAGATCGTGGACGCCTTCACTCGGGCGCCCAGTTCCGTGTACGACAGTCTCCTACGATTTCTACGCCGTCAAGATGATAGCATGATCGGTCGGAAGAGGCTACGAACCGTCTTCAGGTTTGTCTGGAAGGTTGGGGGGCACTCGGCTGGCAAGACGTCGAGAGGCTACATGTATGTGGGCAGAGCCGGTCGGGCGAACCGGTGAGGCTCGAAGCCGGCTCGATCACGGGACGAAGCGACGACGGCCGGCGAAATGAACTTTGATGTTCTACACCGACTACATACACCGACTACAAGTGGAAAACGGAGCAGCAGGCAAGCCTCGCCGACATTGAAAGAATCAGCTTCCGGGCCAGAGCAGGCCAGGACAGCAGAACACGCCCAGCCTCCCCCACGGTCACATGAGCTTCCGGCCAGGGCGGTCAGGCCTTGACCGAGAGCAGCATATCCGCCATAAGGCCGATCGATGGTCCGTCAAATCTCAAGCTCGTATCGTGCCAGGGTTGTATCGCGAAAGATGCCTGCCAAGCGGTCGGCACGACCGATGTTCTGCAGTCGAATTGCGCCTCTGCAGAGCTGGGGACGCATATCACGTTGCAACGCTGGCGCGGCCAATGAGTGAAAAGGGACGCTCCAGGGGCGCAGGGCTCAGCAGCGGTCCGGATGAGAAAAGGGGGTCCCCGCTGGCTTTGCATGCTTCTGGCCTCGAGGCCGACGGAGGGCCGACGGTGTGTTTCGATATTGTTCTGTTCGGTGTCGATGCAGGCCGATCGGCGTGTCCTCAATACATGTGTGGTGTATCAGAGTAGTCCAGGGCGGGTCGCGGATGGGGAAATCATGCCGAGAAAGCTTGAAGCCGGCCGACGGCAGGCAGGCCTTGATCAATCTTGACCGGGCTTTCGGCCGGCACAGGCCATGACCGGCCGCGACCTTGTCCAGGCTCGCCGCCGTTGCCGTGCTGCAGAGAAGATGGAACGAATCCGGCGCAGGGCGTCAGGGGGCTCGTTGCTCGGTTCGAATCATGTACTCTAACGCACGTCCATACATCCGGCTCTGCCTCGACCCTCTCGAGAGCCGACTCCCGGGGGGGGATGGGGGAGGGGCCGGGCATCTGCAGCCGCGGACGGTTTCGTCACAGGGACTCGTGGCCAGGCACATGGGCACACGTGGGCTCCGTGCCTCCGGGCGTCGGCTGCTATAATTAGCCGGATTGTCCTGTCCCGCCTGCTTCTTGTTTGATTCCCGCCGGCGGCCACGCGACTTATATGCTTTTTCTCGCGATTAAGGTTAAACGGCGGCGCATGTTTCTCATGAAAGACATACATCGGCTGCTCT
>NJEV01000028.1:0-61681 GCA_002591385.1 Cordyceps sp. RAO-2017 | reverse complement strand
CCCCGCCTCCCCCTTTCAAGGAATAGGTAATATCAGCAAATGCTAAGACTGACAATCCCTGCAGTGACAACGCTTTTCCGCGGCGATAGCGTTATCTGGAATCTAACCTTATGTGTGTATATTCTATAAGGTAAATCTAAGTTGACTTGGCTTTGGTCTAAGCGGAAAGTGGTTCCCTCGTGCTATACTCAATGTGACTGATGTACATATGTTAAGTCTGCTGAACCGTCCGCCACCCCATTACCCGCGCAACACAAGCCACTGTTTCTCGTTCTCCCGTATCCATTTCTCTCACCTATCAACATGGCAGATAGCAGTAGCGCTTCGCTAAGTCCAGTTATCGTCACCGGCGGCTGCGGCTTCGTTGGCTTCCATCTTGTCAGCGGCCTTCTAGCTAGCGAGCCTGGTTGCGAGATTCATGTCATCGACGTCAATACAAGCCACAACCGCGTGGCCGGCGTGACATACTACGACTGCGACATTACTGCGCGGGCCGAGGTCGAGGCCGTCTTTGCCCGGGCCCGGCCGCGCACCGTCTTCAGCCTGGCGAGCCCAAAGTCGACGGATCAGGACGACGAGGCCTTCCGGCGTATCTGTAAGGGCGGCGTACGCAACGTACTCAGAGCGGCGATGGCAACGGAGACGGCCCAAGCATTTGTTTATACTTCCAGCTCGTCTATAATCCACGACAATAGGACCGACCTAGTCGACGCCGACGAATCGTTCCCTGTGCTTCAATACCCGGCTCAAAAGCTTATCTATAGCTTATCCAAGGCCGAGGCCGAGGCCGAGGTGCTCGCTTCTAACCGTAGAGCCGGCGACGCCTCCTTATTGACCGTATCGATCCGGCCCGTTACTGTGTTCGGGGCCCGTGATATGATGTTCATGGGCACCATTATCGCCAACGCCCGCGCCGGCAAGGGCCATATCCAGATGGGCCCCGGCCACAACATCTTTAGTTTTACTTACGTCTCTAACCTCGTCGATGCCCATATCCTAGCCGCTAGGGCCCTCGTTGCCGCCTATGGACGGCCACCGCCTCCTCAGGCCATGAGAGTCGACGGCGACAGTTTTATTATTACCAACGACGAGGATAGACCCTTCTGGGAATTTCAGCGCGCTATATCAGCCTCCGTCGGTTTCAAGTTCAGGCCCGAGGATATTACAGTTATTCCTACCTGGGCTTGCATGATATATGCTACGATGAGCGAGTGGTGGACCTGGATCTATACCTGGGGTAAGGGCAAGTCTGCCTTTTCGCGCTTCAATGTCCGGCTTGCCACCCATCACCGGACCTTGAAGTGCGACAAAGCGAAGAGGGTGCTGGGTTACAGGCCTAAGGTAGGGTTAGATGAGGGGCTCGAGATAGCCAGCAAGTGGTTCTTGGCCCAGCCCCAGGCTGGAAAGAAAACGGTCTAAGTAAGTGAAACCTATGCCGCCACATGTACGCTAGCTGAATTGAGAAGGCAACGAAATCGGGAGTGAGTCTGGCTTCGACGTTGCATCAGCGGGCGAGATCCAGTATGGGATGACTTCCTACGTGTTACGCCGAAGGGGGCTCGGCAGGGTATAAATAAGCGTCCAAGACTATGGAGCTTTCGGAATGATGAGGTAGGGCGTGGGTGGCGTCCCTGACATGGGATATCATCGAGTGAGAACGGAAGATGTGCGAGATGGCGGGCGGACTTATAGCACGTGAGCACCAGACGAGATCAAGCTCATCGAAATCATTGCGATAGCGGCCACCAGTTGAGTGACGGTGGTGCAGGCTGAGCAAGCCATATGGTCGGTTGGGTTGACTGACTTTGTTATGTATGTTAATGTATATTGTTTACGCAGTTCACCGTCGCGAGACGGGGAATTAGACTTCAGCCCATACTGATCTGTATTTTGGCCGGCTAGGTCTTATTCTCAATTTAACCAACTAGCTGTGCCTTCCATCCCCCGGTGGATGTATATACACTTCCAACATCGCCTCTACCCCCAATAGACTGGGATCATATCATCGTATACATGCTCCGTCCCGGAATCCGTCGCGTCCGGGTTCTTCTGCTTTGTATCGTGCTCCGCCTCCTCCTTGGGGAATGCTACTCCCCGAGCGTTGCTGTCCACATCCCCAACTAAGGCTTCAGAAAGCTTGAAGAAGCTTCGACCGTGCTATACCGGCATCACACGACTGTAGAACTCGGTCGCTTCCAACGAGTCCCTCCTGTGTTTGCTGTATGTTTCAAGCCAGGCTAGAATGAAACGAGTGCAAACCAGACCCGGAAATGGCGCGGTATCTGACACCGAAGCTTCCACCTTGTCCTGGTCCAGGCAAAAAAACGCCAGTCTTTTACATGACGCCTGCGCGGAAAGGGTGAAGATGGGTCTGGTCGCTCCTCGTCCACGCCTTCTGAGCTTCCCTCAAGTGCGTCTCGGCCGATTCAAGTCTTCCTAGGCCGAAGTCCAGCTACTACCCGGACGAGGAACATATTACAAAGGACGAGGTCGAGGCCATCACCAAGATGATGAATGCCAATAGAATTGCTCCAGAGAAGACTCGTCTCCAGAAACACGCCCGCAGCAACTCCCCAGCGTCGGTGGGCAGCGGCGAGTTGAAGATTTTGCAAGCTTCTGCCGAAGAGGACCCCGAGCCTGAGCTTCTCGGGGAAGTCGAGATTTGCGGCGGCATCCGGCTGGGATCATCGAGCCGAGCGAGCTCGACGTCCCCGATCTTGCCATCATACACAGTGAGTAGATCG
This sequence comes from Cordyceps sp. RAO-2017, assembly GCA_002591385.1. NCBI lineage: Eukaryota > Fungi > Ascomycota > Sordariomycetes > Hypocreales > Cordycipitaceae > Cordyceps > Cordyceps sp. RAO-2017. The sequence goes on along the minus strand of NJEV01000028.1, from coordinate 58,937 downwards.
GTGGCAAGTACTCTTACGGACAGCCAAGGAGGCCGAAACTGTACATATGTAGCTTGAGAAGCCATGAACCTAACACTGGTCAGTCCTTGGACGTGCTCATTTTCCACCAACCCTGATTCAGTTCCAAGACGATGAGGGCAGAAGGACGGCATTAAGAATATGGGGCAATAGATTGGAATGAGCCTTACCAGCAGCCACAGCTGTCCCTCCTATTACGTCGACTCATCCGAGGCCAAGACGTACATGGGCTGCGTTCATCTCGTGCGCTTCGTCGGTACCGCCATCCATGGGCTCATTGACCACGGCACTTGGAAAGCTGCTGGCAGAGACGGGCCCAGGCAAGATCAACTTTGATCACAGGGAGCCGCCTGCAGATCCGGCCTCCAGAGAACCCGAGCGAACCTGGTACATGTATCCACCGGGATAAAGCTGGAACAGCGTCTTTGGGAAGCTGGTGCCGACGGTGGAAGAATGCAGGGCCTTTCTGGTGGCCATCTTTCTGGCCGACAACAAGCACGGACAACCTTTCACTGTTTGGCTACGATCACACCACCGATCCCACGCCAGATAGCTGCGGCTCGGATATCATATAGCCGCGTATGAGTATTGCCGATGCGGGCAAGTTGCCTATCACGCCTATCTCCATATTGGCGTTGGGGATCTTTGCGCACTCCACGGCGTCCAAGTCGAGGACTGAGCGGGATGAGACCATGCCCGGGTGAGTTTGAAGACTGATGCAGCGATGCCTTCACCGGCACAGCTAATCTCGGATCTTTTTTTCTTCTTCACGGCAGACTCGATTTGCCATTCTCAAGCACCACGTCCAAGATGGCCGAGGTGTTCTGCGAGTCGAGCACGACATCGCGTCCAGAACGCTCTTCGTCTGTCTTAACCGCGCCAAAATTACATCACACGGAAAGCCCTCGATCGGACGCATGCTATGCAAGATCCACGTCTGGCGCTGCCCGCACCGCCGATGTCGGTGCATGCTGGCCTTTCTACGAGGCCCTGAGCGCTGTCGATGGCAAGCATGAAGCTTGGAGGCAGACTGTCGCCTCGAAGGCGGAGCCGAGGTGGAAAATTGTACAGCCCAACACCTTCCTCGAGGACGATGGTACGGTCAGGCTTCGAGAGTACGAACATAGCGAGCAACGTGGGAGTTATCCAGTCATTCCTTGAGTGGAATCTTCGACAGAGTGGCCACACAGGTGGTCAAGTTGATATAGCAAGAACTACTGAATGTACATGTACTTAACTCTCAGAGTTAGCTTTGCAGTATATATAGTAACTCCAGGTGAAAGATGAATCATTGCAATTGAGTGCCCAAGGGATGCAGGATCTTACCCTCCGGGTCACGGTTTTCTGAGAGACTACATACACAGTCTACAGTAGAGCAAAAAGACTGAACGCGACAGATCGATAGTCCCCCTTGTGTCATTGGCGAGGAGAACCTGCTAAGTTGCCGGACTCTGTATACTTCACAACATCATATACATCACTGCATCGTCAGTCAAGACGTCCGCAACAGGCCCGGTGTATGTGTAGCTGAGAACGTGAGTTGCAAGGCATCTAATGCATTATAGCAGGACACATATTTACAATGCTGATATTCGACATATTGCTGCTTCAAGGGATGTCAAATTAAAGGATACACGTCGCGGCGCGTGGCGAATCACCCGATAATCTCACTGCGACAGCCAGAGCACCGAGTCACGAGCGTGGAAATGGCGTCAGCCAAATTTCAATAAAGTCTCACTTCCTCTGAATCCATGGTATACATATCTACAGGTCCGCATCCCCACGGCGCGCGTGCATACGCATGCGTGTGGGACGATCACGCCAGTTCCGTCTAGAGAGATGCTGATCCAGGCCTACATATAGCTTCACGGCTCGAATGGTTGTCCTAGACACGCGTACGCGACAACACGGCCCGGTTCCTGGCATACGTGTCGTGAGATGCATGTAGGGCGGTGAGCCACGCAATCCATCGGCTGCTTTATAGACTACTGCTAGTACGGTCTATACTGCTACCCCCCTGAAGCCATACGAGCGCTCTCGGACTCCCGCGCAACGTCAAGTTGCACGGGGCCCTGGGCAGGTCTGCAAGGTTCGGCTACGGAGAATACGTCGCCAACGGCAATCCGGCAAAGGCGGGAGGCCGGGGTAGTCTAAAACGAAGGCCCGGGGTCTTGTATGGTTGCATCTCGAGGGCGAATGGCAGTCGAGTCAGCCGTGGGGAGATTTTCTTTTCGTAAAGACCCCCCTGCAATGCACGAGGGCTGCCTTGGCCGGCACCCTGTAAGCCGCCACAATGGGCTTGCGGGATGCTGGGGGTGCCCCTTTTTCTGTTCAAGTTGCGGCCTCCGCTGGAGGGCGAGCTTCACAAACAAATGATCGACGCAAGCATCAAGAGACGTGTGTATATATGTATGTATGTATGCATAGTGAGCCTCTGGTAAGCTCCCCGTAGCGCACAGAGTTTCCAATGGTGCTTCACGGGTGAAGACGGCGTTCATGTTGGATATAAGTCGCCGTACATGTAGCTTTGGCGGTTGGCGCCTCGTCCGGCGACACGGGCGGGGGGGCCTCAAGCCTGACTGTGCTCCGTTGCTCATATGATTTGATGTTATGACTGATTTCATCTCGCTTCGAAATAGTCCCCTCAGCCGTCAGAACGCTCTTGGCCGATCAGAGCCCCCTCAGCCGATCAAGCGGGCCGACGGGCTGATACAATGTGTTTTCAGGTTGCCTCGTTTGCAAGTCACATGCGCCCACACGCAATGCATCCTCCCCGCGCTGGGCCTTGCCGAGCCATGGATCGATTGCTTCATCTCGGCCTTGACCGTCCCACTGTGGAGTCGGCCATTACGGCGTGCAAGGCCGACCTAGATCCATCGGAGGAGGATTCAAGTTATAAAGGTCGACCTAGTGGCCGGGAGAGACAGTAGGCATGCTAAAAAGTAGTCTTCGCTCGACGTCGCGAGCGAATTGCTTCTTCCAACTCGCCGGCCTTCCTCCCCCCCCCCTGCGGATCGGACGCGCTGGGCTCTGCCAAGTCCCCCAGCTCATGTCTGATGCGTCTCGACGGCTGCTTACACCTCCACCACGGCCGGGTGGGTTGCAGCAGCCCCTTGACAGTCCTGCACTCTCTCGTCCCAGGTCGAAGGATGTCTCTGGCCTGCCGCGTGGCCCCTTAGCTGTTGCAACGGTGAAGGCCAGCCTCGGCAACTTCGGCCGCGATCTCTCACGTCGGGTTGCCCGGGCCAAGTTGGCGATGCGGCCCATCCGTTCGCCCCCAAAGTCTGCTGTAGTTACGCTAGCTGTCCATAGGCTGCCTCTCTGGCGAGGCGGAAATCAAGGCACGGGTGCAGACTCGAGCGCGGCTGATCTATATGCAAATTCCCCTCGAGCCGCGCGGCGCGGCGCCCTTGGACCATCTCAGGTACACACGCATCGCCAACAGTGTGGTCCATCCGATCAGCATGGTGTCACGACTGCTTGCTCGAGACTCTTGGATATGTAGTTACATGCAGTTGTGTGTCTCCGGAGCCCAGAGATGCAGTGTGCGTCCATTCCTGCTTGATGTTCAGCAACGACGGACCAGTCAAACACATGCAGTGCGAGAAACAGACAGACCTGGCATGAATGGAAGTGGTGCAGTCTTGTCCTTATCCCCTGGAGTTTCAAATTTACACATCCAGTCGCTTTTCTATGCTTATTACATGAATATCTCAACCTTCTAAATTGCAATTTTCCCATGTTCCAGCCTACCCCCTCCCTCCCGGCAATGTCTATGCCCTCTTCCCATCCTCACAATCACCCATCCACCTTATCGAACCAGATATAGTCGTCGATCCGCTCCTCTAGATGCAGGCCCAGCTTGACAGCCTTGTTGTCCTCAAGCCGGAACTCGGCCTTGATGGGGAGATCGCTGCTCTCGAAGGTCTGGGTGACGTAGCAGATGTACTTGGTCTGCTCACAGATGTGCTTGAAGCTGAGGGTGAAGCCGTAGGAGCGGTCCGTGCCGTCGACGTGGAGGACGCCGTCCCGCTCCTCGACCTCGATGCCGCGGTAGCCCTTGTTCCAGTAGCGGCCGGTGTAGGCGCTCAGCGGGATCTTCTGCGGCTGCGGCTGCTCGATGCCGGGCGACAGCTCCTGCCGGAGCTCCTCCTCGAGTCCGTCGTCGTCCTCGTCCTCGTCCGAGACGGACTCGGACTCGGAGCCCGACTCCGACACGCTGTCCGAGTGCTGCGACTTCTGGTCCGCGTGGGCCACGTCGTCGATGAGGCGGTACATGAGCAGGCTGACGAGCGTGTCGGCCTGGTCGCAGTTGCTAAAGATGGCGCCGCCGAAGTTGAGCTCCGGCAGGAAGAAGTGGTTGCACTGATAGCCGGGCTCGCCGCCGTCGTGCGACACCATCTTGTGGCCGCCGTACTCGTGCACTTGCCAGCCGAGGGCGTAGAACGTGCACGATTCCTGCTTCTCGTCTTGCTCCGGGTCCGTCTGGATCCGCTTCGTCGTCAGCGCGGTCGAGATGCGCTCCGTGATCGGGCCCTCGTGGCGGATCATGGCCTTGACCCATCGGGCGTAGTCGTCGATGCTCGAGAAGATCTGGCCCGCGCCTTGCGCCTCCGGGCCGTCGCAGCAGTGGATTTCCCGGTGCTGGCCCTTTTCCCAGGAGTAGCCGGTGGCGACTCGGTCACCCTGCCCCTTGGCCTTGACCGAGTCCAGTAGGAGGTAGCTCGAGTTCATGCCGAGGGGGTCGAAGATGCGCTGCCTGAGGAAGTCGGAGAAGGGCATGCCGCTTATCCGCTCCACGAGATAGGTGGAGGCGGTATACATCATATTACAGTACGTGAACTCTTCGCGGTTCGGCGCGATGACGGACAGGTTCCGCAGGTTCATCGTGATCGACCGCGCATCGTCCGGCTGCTTCGCCCGGGGGCCGAGGATGGCGTACTCATGTCTGGCAGAGAGTGACAGCTTCGTCAGCACTCCGTGGTCAAGGGGCCGGCCTTGCTCCGGGCCGGAGCCGGCCGAGGCCGACGGAGTGTGGGGCAACACGGAGCGGACTTACGGCGCCATGCCAGTCCGATGGCTCAGCACGTCCTCCACCGTCACGTCGTCGTGATCCTCGCCGGGCAGGACGAACTCGCCGGGCAGCAGTTTCGACACGGGGGCGTCGAACTGGACCTCTGGGTGCTTATCGTCCTCGACCAGAAGGGCGACCGAGGCCGCCGTCAGCGACTTGGCCGCCGAGCCGACGCAGAAGAGCGTGTCGGTGGTGAAGTCCCTGGCCGGCTCCAGCGAGGCCTTGCCATAGGCGGCCGACGAGACCTTGTCGTCCTGCACGATGGCGATGGCCAGCCCCGGCACATGGTGACGCTCGATGAGCTTCTTCACGTAGGCGGTGAAGTCGGCGGACTGAAGCAGATCCATGGCTGGCGGTGATTTTCTCTCCAAGGGCGGCGGACGACAAGTTGGGGAGGCGGCGAGAGGATGAGGCACCAAACTTGCGGTTGGGCTGGGCGGGCAGGCCGGCGGTTAAAACTTTTTGACCACGACAGATTGTAAGCTTATATCCGGATATGCGGCAGCACACTAACAGGGATTCGTGCTGCGACTCCCCCCCCTACCTGTGCGGTCCCCCAGCACAGTCATCTGTAAGGTAGCAGCTAATATTACATACATGACATGCGTTCTACGTACAGGACTGATTTCCCAGCTGGGCAGGAGATGGATGGGCTGCCGGCACGTGTTGCGACCTGACAGTTGCAGCTCCTATACAGCAGACGTCGTCGTTTCCTCCCGGCTCGTGGCCTCGTTGTGCCCTGTCCGTGACGCGGAAGCGCGTCATACATTTTGGCTGACCGCCTGTCTGCGCGAGGAGAGCTGCGTCTGCGTCAGGATAGCTGCGTTGGCGAACGTGTCAAGGTGAGATGCCCGTCGCCGACGAGAAGCGGACGGTCCGGCAAGGGCACCAGCTCGAATCAAGCAGGTTTCTTGCCGGTCTGACCGGAAGCGTGTGCCGCCGAGACGGCATCTACTGGTCGGCACAGTTCAGCTCCTCCGGCTCAGAAAAGGTCTTCACGATGAGACTGGTCGGATGCAACTGCAGGTTGGAATAATCATCATCGACCGGCGCATAAAGACGCGTAACGGCGGATCCAATGGCGCCTACGGCCCCTATGTTTGCACGCACATGCTGATATGACACTGCGATACTCCAGCTACTACACACCAAACTATAGGCACGTCCGGTCGTAGGAGCATCACTTGCAGCCCGGCTCTCTCTCCGTCTGTGCGCGACGGCTCGCGCTGCCGCCTCCCCCTCCCCCCGAGGCTCGGCATTTGGCGTAAGCAGAAGCGGCGGCAACGATACGAGGCCAATCATCGACTGCTATGTACGTCGTACGCGCCTCAGGGCCGCGTCTGCACAACAGCCCCTGGTCCGGGACCCATGTCTCGGACGAACTGGGCCTTTGGGCCTGATCCCCTGGAGAGTCTGACCGGATATCCGGAACCCACGTGAAGGCAAAGCAAAAACTGGAATAGGGGTGTCCCTTGTTGAACTATTGGTTCCAGGTCTCGTTCTTAACGCACGAGCTAGACAGGACAGGCAGGCGAAACAATTGCGGCGACTATAGCGCCGACAGGGCTGCGTTCGCCCACCAACCTCGTTCGGCCGCCTCGAGTTGCCTGGACGAAGAGCCAGCACTCTCTTCTCGTTTCTGTCTTCCGTAGCGCTCTTTTCGCGTGGATGTCTGGCCCCGCGTTGCTGTCCACACATGTACCGAGAGCGGCAAACAGCATACTGAGCATGAAGCCTTTCGCCCCCAGCTCCAAATACAAACATGATTGTTTGGGCACTCTGTCCCTCCGCAGCAAGAGTCCCCACGCTAGAACCCTGAAAAGAACATCAGTCTGTGCCAGGCAGGAGTTCACTCAACTCGTGCAGCCGTCGACGGCGGTCCCGCGTTCTTGACCCCGGTTACATGTAACGCCAGAGCCTGGCCATGAAAAGACAACTTCAACCCCTTGTTGCCAAAGTCGAATTCCTGACGTCAGCTCGACACACACACTGGCTCCTCCTCGAAACTGGCACCCATCAACACACACAAACACCACTCCCCCCCCCCCCTGACTTTCTTCGACACGCGCCTTCAGACCACCGGCGGTTCCGAACGCATCTTATGTCCGATTGGTGTGGAATTGCAGTCCCGTCTGACGTGGCTTGCAGTCAGTCACTCTGATTTGTCAGTCCTCGAAGTGGGTTATACGGCTCGTTTGAAAGCTGTCATATGTCATGGTGAAGTGCATGTAGCTTGACGGACAGTACAAAAGCAACGCCACCCGCGCACGTCCGGCTGCCGGCACGAACCGCGATGACAGTTGACGCCTGTCCTCCTGTGCAGGGCGCGGGTCGGCAGACGGAATCAGCGCATAAGTGGTTTTCATGGGTGTCATGACGCGTCTAAACGCGCGGCTCCGTGTAACGGGACGACGCGGCCGGCCGCGCGTACGCAGATACGCTTCTTGCCAGGTCATTCACCCATTTCGTTGTGCCTGGATTCTAGCCTTCTCGCCGCGAGGTTCAGCTCGAGACAATATTGACGGAGGGGTGGAGCAGCCCGGCTAGGGGATGTAACATCAGCCTGAGGCTGGCCTACGGGACGCTCTGGGCACAGGCCCTATAGATAAGGCAGGCTGCATGTAGGCGGAAACGAGCCTCGATTTTGCGGAGGCCGTGCCGGACAATACAATGGATGCTCGAGGACGCTGGACGGTTAGGACATCGTGGTATCACGATAGTCTAGGGTTTATGCCTCAAGTATATTATCTCTACTCCATAATGTCGCGAATTATAATTTGGACTCGTTCAGCTAAAGTCGATAGCGCGCAAGGGCTGATGGTTCATGTTCCAGCTAAAAGTGTTGAGAGATCACCTGAAATCACGAAGTGCACTGGCTACATGTAGTGCAATAGAGATTGAGTACACGTACTCCAGGACCACGTATACTTTCACGCAACTTGTTGTGGTCCATGTATGACACAGGATGTACGTCGTGGCAATGATCATGGAAAAATCATGAACAGGCTAGGGGCGACACTACTAAGTGCTGAATCCAGGGTCGGCATGTATGTTATCCGACGGGCAGCATGCCTTGGGACCGGGGACTGGAGCGAGGCTTTGGTGAAACACAGACACTAACTTAAATATATGCCTCCTTAATACATGGCTACGGCCGTCGCGTGCCTACGAACTTCTATATCCCCTTACCTCTATTTCGCACCTCTATACACTTCTCATCTTGCCTCGATCTTTTGCTGCCTCTGATGACCCTGCCTCGGGTGCCTCTCAGCACGTATATAGCGATGAGCAAGTGGAACGCTCCAATAGATTGAGTATTAAGATAGACTTCTATAGCTTGAGGCCCGTTACAACATACCCCACAGGGCTAATGTACTATGTCTTAAGCCACAATAATCTCCACACGATACGAAAAGCGGGTGGTGGAAAGATTCGGTTGAATAGCGATAGCATACGGGTGTCTGTCATGTTACTGCGAAGGGCTCTCGAAACCACATACGTCAATGCCGTAAGCGGTAGATACATGTAGGGATCGAAGGGGAGACCTTTCACACCCCGTACGCAGTGAAGTAACAACCCGGTCTTATAATTGCGCCTATAGGCATAAGTGGACCGTTCTGATAAACGCTTTATAAGGACGACATTTACGGCTTTGGACATCGAAACTTGTACATAGAGGGCGCAGGAACTGTTTGGAAGTTGCCATCCTGTTTATGTCAACATGACTATATCATGTTGCCCCAGGCCGTAGTTCGGCAGGCCTTCAGATTGTAAACACCTTCCGGCGGCCACGCGCCCTATTCATCAGGAAGGCCAAACATTGGCAGCAGTCTCAGCAGTACTGTCAGCCAGCCGTTTCGACCCTCAAGACCAGCCCAGCATCAACGGTCCGAGACGTATCGCAGACAAGAAGAAGGCATGCACTCAAGGAAGAGAATATACGACAGGCTCCACGTAGCCGGATTTCGAGGGAGGTAGAATAACCTCTGCAGTTTCACCACGCTCGACATTGAGAACTCGGTCCCTTATCCAGTAGCCTGCCGGATGGGCAGTCCGGGTTTAATAGAAGCAAAAGCTTGCGGAGAATGCTAAGGCCATGGCAATAGACTGCCGATTTATAGCCATTGGTGAGATCGCCAGGATCATTCAGGATGGTGAGATGAGTCTTGAGACTCGTGACAGCTTTTTTTTTTTTGGGGGGGGGGTTAAGCTTGCATGTCACCCCGAACGTAGCCGCGGCGAATGTCTTTGACGGAGACCGTATTCAGGCGGATCTCGACATTATCACCAGCCCAACCACCTTCTCTGCACCAACAGTCTTGACTTCGTTAGTGATATTACACGCTAAAGGCAAAGGCGATGCCTATGCCGGTCTGATAGTGCCGGTCTCGACGCGTCCAGCACCAGCAGCACCAGTACCGCCGATTTTCCATACACGATGGAGCGGAGGATGGAGCGGCTTGGTCGCAAGGCGAGCGGGGTCTGGGATACTCAGCCGGTGCATACGAGAAAGTTGTCACTATTGAGTCCAAAGAGAGCGACGACGGGAACGCAGTCGGGGTTGTAGCCAATCTTTGTCAGATATATCTTCATCCCGGCTTGGAACTCTCTTTATTGTGTCCGGGCAGAAGGCGGTTCAGTTGCATTCCCCGCTGACGGCGACAGTGATGTGGCTGACCCCCATGCTATTCGCCAGCAGAGCGTATTCACGAGTTTTCTCCTCTTTAGACATTCCGTCCGCAAACCCCTTGATATATATACCCTTCGAGAAGACGAGGATAGCACAGCCAGCCTGGCGAGTGCTAGTGATTGTGTTCTCGATGCGGTCCCGGTAACCCGTCACATCAATCTTTCTAGCATTTGTCCAGAGTGATAACGAAGGGCCGAGGCGGCTGACTGATGACGGTAACCACAGATGTAGTCGTCTCAACATTTGAAGTTACGGTGAGAAAAATCAATAGTGATACCGCAGCTGCGTTCATCTTTGCGCTTGTCAGAGACCCCAGCGTATTTGAACGAGCCTTTCCCAGCTGCCGCAGCTGTGTGTTCAACGCACATCAGACGTTGCCAGTACGATGGAAAAGGTGAAACTGGGGATACTCGTTGCTCGCCTCACACTAAATGACGCGCGTGAGCATGGTCAAGACCGGCTGTCCGATGCAGCAACAAGAGTCGGCCCTTGGCTATATTTACGGGGCATCCCCCTGTTTGTCTTGGAGGGTTATGAATACTACGAATATCCCTCCTCTAGCGACGAAGAGCTTTTCTGTCGCCGCCGCCGCGTTTGTATTTGTAGTTGCGGTGGCCGCAAGCCGTCGTTCAGACTGGACAGGAGTGAGTACAATAGTTCATTTACCGGGACAAGGGGTGCCAACACCACGTCGAGGGCCTTTTTGTTTTGTCGAGATCATGATGCTCTGTACTATTGCCCTGCATTTAATCCAAGCTTAGGGGTCTTCGTGGGCATCTTCAAGGCGATTGAAATGGGGGTGACGGTTTTGTATGTACGAGGCAAAGCCCACGGCCTTTCAGGGGTGCTGTCCAATTTTATGGTGCAAAATTGTCAACCAGAAGCCCGTACGGAGCATCCGCGGCACATCGGTTCCGATGGCGTGTTCCTATAAGGTGAAACTCGTTACCGCGAGACATACAGTAGTAGTTATCTGTCACCTTTACGGATTGGTCTTGGAGATGTAAGTCACCATATGCATCGACGCAGCTAGAGGGAATCACGTTACAGGGCGCCCTGCCAGCCCACTCAAGGGGCCAAGGGCTGGAACAGGCAGGCGCTAGCCGGAGGGTGGGAGAGACTGCCCCACGGCACAGAATCTGTGGGAAATAGGCACGGTTATCTCACGAGAGCGTGGCAACTCAACAACGGGTCCTAGTGTCCGCGCACAAGGACGGTAAAAGAGTGAATAAACGACCTTTTGATGGTTTCTCTTTCTCTCATAGACGAGTGAATGGATAAGTCGTAAAAATGTCGACATGATCGTAGAACCTTGTGAAAACGCCGAACGTCGATGATTTCTCCCATGAACAGCAGTGATCGTCTTCTCCTTGATGCGAGGGGGAGTCAGCCAGCCAGCTTTACTCGCCCTTACGTCCCGCCGTCCTCTATCTACCACTTCATGCTTCGGCCCCAACTGCTAAGAATTTGCTCTCCCTTGTGCCCATGAATTCCACATGCTCGCGCAGTGCTCATCATTGGCCGGGGGCTTTGCATTCCCGGTGTCGATCCGGCGCCGGGACCCACGTGGCCAAGCGGAGCCGATCGCCGTCCCAGCCTGACTAGGAACCACCGCCGATTCTATCTTTCCCTCCTGGGATTTTCAGCGCCACGGGAACCCCTCCGGCGAGGCGCTTGGTGGCTTTGACGGCGGTATCCGTGTGAAGAACGGCAGTTCCTCATGCCCCTGCACGTCCAGACGTCCGGGCTCATCTGATATACGTATGTACGGGGCCAAACGATCATCTTCAAAGCTGCATCAGAGAAACGATGTGCTCTATTTCCATGCAGCTATTCCGTAGTCTTGACAGTTGATTTCGGCCGTCAAACATCAGTGATATGTACTCTGGTTATCCGGAGGGCGTATCTGATGCCATGTGCTGGATCAACAAGAGCGGTTGCGGCCCCTCGATTCATATCACATGAGCCCGACGACTTCAAGGTCAACATCCCCGTCAATACGTCCTCAACCCCTCCCCAAGTATTGCTCGTGTTTGGGTGGCACACGCAGCGTCTCGTACTACTCAGTCGACTCCGAGGTTTCGTGGGGACCAGAGCGTCAGTGTCCAATCTCGCTCGTGTCAAGGCAGAACTCGACGACACGGTCTTCGTGTTGTGCAGTCTCCATATGCTTGGGCACCATGACGTGGCCGGCTTTATACCACTCCTACGTTCACACAAGGGCGGTTTCGCAGGGAGCACGCAGCGGCATGGGGGAAACGTAAGTGTCAGTTGCTGGTCTCAGCCATGAAGCAGCACGACTTGCGTCACACAAGACTGGCTGTTTGGGGGCTCGTGTGACGCGAAACAGCGCGTATCAGAGCTGGGCCGAGCTTCGCGCGCCGTGTGACCCTTGCCGCCATTTCACGTGCGGTGTCTTCTCGTTCGCTCCATGTGGCGGCAAAACAGCCGCTCGAGACGGCTGCAAACGCCAATTATTCGTCTCATTTGCACTGGTAGCCGCAGGGGCCATCCATAACGACGCTGTACTAGGCGCGATCCGTCTTGGAGAAGGGGTCCCTGAGGCTTGGGGCAGCTGGCTGAGATTGCACACCCCTGTAGGCGAGAGGAAACGAGGCAGCAAACGCACCTCACTGCTGACAACGCGCCGATGTGGCTGACCTCTGTTCGCGAGACAGGCCCTGTCCACCGGCTGGCGAAGTCTTAGGCTCGACATTCACTGCCCCGACCCGAATCATAAGTACGGCGCGGCACGGCCTCCTTGATTTTGTCCAATTCATTTGCCACGAGTTTCAGCAACAGAGACATCCGATCAAATTTTTCCTACGCGCCCGCGGGGACGACAGTCGCTGGGCAGTCGACGGTCGTTCGTCGAAGGTGTCTTCCCGCGCCATGGAGGCATCGCCCTCGAAATCGGCAAGTCCGTGGTTCAGCGATAAGATGTCGACCGAGGCAGAGGGCGCCAACCCCGGTCAAATTATCAAGACATATCTGCGCGAGACAGAGCCCGAGTTTCGGAGACTTTGTGAGGTCCGGGAGAAAGTGTGTCTCAGCCTCGGCGGCGGCGCGGTTTGGGACCTGCGACAAAAAGCAGTTGGGCTAATGGTGAGCTGCCTACAGGGATGGAGCAACCCAGAAGGCGACAGGTTCTTCGAGAGGCAGAGGCAAAGGGCCGATCAGGCGGATGACAGCACCATGCTGTGGTTCTACTCGCTCATGCTCAAGATCGGCAGCGAGATTCAGACGAACACCCGGATCTTCTCGATACACCAAGCCGAGGGGGACGCAGGGCCGCCCATGATCTTGGACTTGTGCATGGCCCCGGGAGGGTTCCTGGACAATGCACTAAGCAGAAACCCGGAGTCGAAAGCCGTGGCCTTTAGCCTCCCGCCGGAGGATGGAGGACACGGTGTACTGCTGCCGGACCACCTGCGGGACCGAGCCGAGTTGAGACTGCTGGACGTGACGATGCTCGCCGCAGACATGGGCGTGACGCAGATCCCGAAAGACCACCCGGAGGCGGGCGACTTTCTGCCGCGGCAGCTCGAGCCGGACCGGCTGTTCGACCTGGTGCTGGCGGACGGGCAGGTGCTGCGAACGCACCGGCGCGCGGCGTATCGCGAGCCGCGCGAGGCCCGCAGGCTGTCGTGCGCTCAGCTGGCCATGGGCCTCGAGCACGTGCGGCCCGGGGGCAGCATGCTGATGCTTCTGCACCGCGTCGAGGCCTGGAACACCGTCTGCCTGCTCTGGGCCTTGCGGCAGTTCAGCCAGGTGAGGCTGTACAAGCCCAGGGCCGGCCACGCCAAGCGGTCCTCGTTCTACCTGCTGGCGACCGAGATCCAGAGCCGGAGCCCGGCGGCGGCGCGGGCCGTGGAGCGGTGGAAGGGGCTGTGGCGCATGGCGACGTTCGGCTCCGACGACGACTTCGGCGCCGCGCTGCGCGACGGGAAGCCCAGCCCGGAGGAGATGCTGGAAGAGTTCGGGGCCGAGCTCGGACGGATGGGACGGCGCGTGTGGCGGATCCAGGCGGACGCGCTGGAGCGGGCGCCCTTCAACAGGCAGTCGGCCGGAGGAGGCCTCGGGAGACGATAAGGATCTGTGGGGCGCTGGATGAGGTTGTCGCGAGAGGGTCGGGCGCTGGAGCACGTGACCGACAAGGTAGTATTGCGCGGCATCGTCCGGGCTTGTCTACAGAGTCCAGAACTTCTTCCCGTCTCTTCGTCCCTTTCTCCTTTCTTTCCTTCTTCCTCTAGTCTTTTCTGTTTCCCTACGATTCCTGTCGCAGTGCCTAGACGGTCTGGAAGGTGTTTAGCGGCTGTGGCCGCTGAAACGTGTCAGGACAGGCGACGGCACGGGGGCACGTCATGGACCGGGCAGGTATCTGGCCGAGAAGAGAGAAGAAGCAAGTGCGCTGACGTTTGATGAACCGTTTATGCGTCGGCAGAAACAGTGGGAAACGTGCCTGAGGCCGGCTGGCTGGTAGGAGGCCGGTCATGGGCTTGCGGTGGAGAAGGCGGCTCGCTAGACTTGCTGTCTCAGCTCTGCAGGGTCTTTGTTCCGCCATGGCCACCGCAAACGCCTCTCTCAATCGCGAACCTTCTTGCTTGATTTTTTTCTTTCTTTTTTTTCTGCTTTTGCTTCTCTGTGTACAGGTCTTTTGATTCCTCGTCGCTCGGCCTCGACAGCCGCTCTCCGTCTTTTCCGATAGCCGGGTGGCGCTGCGGCGGTGCCCTGAGTCAGCGGCGTGGCTTGGCGCCTTCGTCGAACTTGCTGGCAGCGGCGGCCCAAGTTCGGGACCTGCGACTCCCGGCGCGCCGCCTGAGGCTTTCCCCAGCGACGTGCGGTCCAACCTTTTCTGGCAGCTCAGCTCCAACTCTCACATGACGAACGCATTCGGCCGGGCCTCGACCTCCACTGGCCTCCTCCTCATCTGCGCCTCTTTCTCCCTCCGCCAGCCTCTGAATCGCATCCCGCCTCCGTGACGATCCTCCGCCTGCTGCTCTCTGCCTGCGTCTCTTTGCCTCCGGCCCGCGCCCACAACGGTGCGTACACTGCTGACGTCACCCCGTCGGCTCAGCCTCAGCCTCAGCCTCAGCCTCACTCCTCCTCTCGCTCGAGTGGCCCTTCTGCGGCGTCCCCCGCCCGGCCTCGGACCCTGTCTCTCCAAACCGCGACCCTTGCATTCCGTCGTCGCCGCTCGAAAAGCGCCTTCGCTTCTGCCCGCCATCGCGCCGACCCGTCATGTCTGGATTCCCCGGCCAGGGCTCCTACGGAGCTGCCCACCACGGCCAAGGAGCCGGCGGCTTCTCCAACGGCGGCCCGGGTCCCGGCTACGGTTACGGTAACTACGGCCCCGGTCCCTCAGGTCCCCCCGGCCCGCCTCCCGGCTACGGCGGTCCGCCTCCCGGCTACGGTGGTGGCTACGGTCCCGGCCCCGGCTACGGCGGCCCCCCTCCGCCTCCGATGAACACGCGCCCGAACTGGGGGCCCGGCGGCAGCCCCGGCAACGGCTACCAGCATCCGCCTCCGCCTCGCCCGCCTCCGCCGGGCCTCGACGCCTACGGCTACCCGATGCAGGGCGGAGGCTATGGCTACCAGGCCCGGTCCGGCCCGCCGCCGCCGACTGCGCCCCAGCAGTTCGGCCACGGCGCGCCCCAGGGCTACACCTTCCAGTACTCCAACTGCACGGGGCGACGCAAGGCGCTGCTCATCGGCATCAACTACTTCGGCCAGCAGGGCCAGCTGCGCGGCTGCATAAACGACGTCCACAACGTGTCCAACTTCCTGTGCGAGCACTACAACTACAAGCGCGAGGACATGGTCATCCTCACCGACGACCAGCAGAACCCCGTCATGCAGCCGACCAAGGCCAACATGCTCCGCGCCATGCAGTGGCTCGTCAAGGACGCCCAGCCCAATGACGCCCTCTTCCTCCACTACTCGGGTATGACCCTCTCCCCCTCTCTGCCGTGAGCTCGCCTACTTACGCCTGTCGCAGGACACGGTGGCCAGACCGAGGATCTCGACGGCGACGAGGACGACGGCTTCGACGAGGTCATCTACCCCGTCGACTTTAGGCAGAACGGGCACATTGTCGACGACGAGATCCACTTCCTTGTCGTCAAGCCTCTGCAACCCGGTGTGCGCCTGACCGCCATCTTCGACTCGTGTCACTCGGCCACGGCCATGGACCTCCCGTACGTATACTCCACAAAGGGCGTCCTCAAGGAGCCCAACCTCGCCAAGGAGGCCGGCCAGGGCGTCCTCAGCGCCCTGGGCTCCTACGCCCGGGGCGATCTCGGCGGCGTGGCGAGCTCCATCTTCAGCTTCGCCAAGACGGCCTACAAGGGCGACGACGCCCACAACAAGACCATGGCCACGCGCACGTCGCCGGCCGACGTTGTCATGTGGTCGGGAAGCAAGGACGACCAGACCTCGTGAGTGTCCCGCGTTGCACAGCACACACACACGCACGCACGCAGCAGACTAACAGCTCGTCTCTCTCTCCCCTCCCCCATCACAGCGCCGACGCGACAATCAACGCCCAGGCAACAGGCGCCATGTCGTGGGCCTTCATCACGGCGCTCCGGCAGAACCCCAAGCAGAGCTACGTGGAGCTGCTCAACAGCATCCGCGACGTGCTCGCCACCAAGTACACGCAGAAGCCGCAGCTGTCGTGCAGCCATCCACTCGGTACGTGCCACGGAAGGCCCCGGCCGCGACAGAGCCAGGGACATACTGACGCGAACATCTCTGCCACAGACACCAATCTGCTCTTCGTCATGTAAAGGACGGTAATCCGGCTGTGGTCAAGGGCGAAAGCGGGGGTAACTTTCAGGAGGCGCGAGTCGCGCTCGGATCTGCCCGGGCTTGCACTTGCTTCAAGGGACGGTTGCTTCAAGGGAGTTTTGTTTTTGCACAGGGCCCATCAAATTAGCAGGTTCTGAATGCCCCAACTTCAGGCCCTTATCCACGACTTCCTTTATGACCTGGTTGATGACGCGGCGCGGGGACCAGATTGTTTGTGAAAGAGGGCTGCGACGGGCAACGAGCGCGCTGTTCTGAAGCGGAGCAATCTACTAGCTTGTCCTTTGCGCTTCCTGGAATCAGGATACCTCGGCCAAATCTGGGGCTTCCAGTGAGAGAGAGAGGGGGGGGGAGCTCATGCGTGAGCGGCGAAGGCTGTAACTCTAAGAGTTGCATTCTCGACGTACGTGTCGCGGACCGTGTCCAGAAGGTCTGCTACAGGGATGACAAAAACCCGGCCCCAAAGACCATCCACGACGAACATTTTCTATAAACCGTCTTCCCGTGCTCGGGTCAATTTCTCGTACGCCCCCTTGCCCGCTTGGTCTAGTCCCCCTTGATCCTGAGCACAGCCTTGCCGAAGTTGTCGCCCTTGAGCATGCCGACGAAGCCGTCGGCGGCACGGTCGATGCCGTCGGTGACGGCCAGCTTGGCCTTGACGCTGCCGTCGGCCAGCCAGGCCTGCAGCTTCTCCTGGTGCTCCTGGGCGTAGGCCGGGCCGAAGCCGGGCATGGAGACGATGAAGCCCTGCATGAGGATCTGCTTGGAGACGACGTACATCAGGTTCTTGATGCCGTATCTCTGCTCGGGGGGGGTGTTGTATCCGCTGATCTGGAGGACGCGTCCTTGTTAGCATTTCTGCTTGCTCTCGCGAAGGGGAGGTTGAAGAGGTGAAGAGGTCGGTCGGGTCAGGGTGGCAGAGAAGGGGACGGTCGAGAGCTCACCATGCCGCACATGGGGATCCGGCCGCCTCTGTTCATGCACTCGAGGGCGGCCTCGAGGTGTTCGCCGCCGACGTTCTCGAAGTAGATGTCGATGCCCTGGGGCGCCAGCCTGCGCAGCGCGTCCAGCGGCTTCTCCTTCTTGTAGTTGAAGCCGGCGTCGAAGCCGAGCTGGTGGAGGATGAAGTCGAGCTTCTCGTCGGAGCCGACGGAGCCGATGACGGTCAGGCCCTCGCGCTTGGCGATCTGGCCGACGATGGCGCCGACGGCGCCGGCGGCCGAGCTGACGAAGATGGTCTCGCCCTTCTGCGGCCGGCCGATCTTGTGCAGGCTGGACCAGGCCGTCAGGCCCGGCATGCCGAGCGGGCCCAGGAACAGGCCGAGGTCGAGGCCGTGCGGGTTGACGACCTTGTGGACGCCGCCGATGGCCTCGCCGTCGATGCGCGCGTGCTCGGCGATGGCCGTCGGCGCGATCACCAGGTCGCCCTCAGCGAAGCCGGCGGCGTCGCTCTTGAGCACCCGCGACAGCGTCGCGTTGGTCACGGGCCCGCCCAGCTCAAAGGGCGGCATGTACGACTTGACGCTCGCGTCGCGCATCCGCCCGCGCTGGTACGGGTCGAAGGAGGCGTACAGGACCTCGACCACCAGCCCGCCCTTGGGCGCCGTCTCGACGTCTACCTCGCGGCTCTCCACCGCCAGGTGCTTGCCCGGCTCCGGCATGCCCTCGGGCACCTGCTTGAAGATGAGCGTCTTGCTGGGCGCCATCCTGTCGCTTTATTGCTCCTCCGTCGCTTGCTCGCTCGTCTTCCAGAGATGGCGACGCTAGGGTCGATGCGGATGAGGCGATAAACGGTCGAGTGACGGCGGCGGGCGGGGAGAAAACGGGGGCGGTGAAGCTTTATATCTAGGCACGCTCGAACCGGAGCTTGATCTACCGATGCAGTCTGGAGGCCTGTCCTGAGGGGGGAAGTTGTGTACCACGCGCTGGTAAGTTGTGCCGAGTCGGTCTATTTAATCGTTCCCCAGCGAGCACGATTGCTGCAGAGTTGCGGAAGGGAGTCGAGACGGATTTGTAATGCCACTCACAGACTCCTGTATAGACGTGACCAAGGCTTCTTCCACGTTTCAAGAAACCCGACACTCGCATGGGCAATCGAAGTTTCCGTCAGGTTATTAAGCTCTTCCTGGAGTATGTCGATGATGCCGAGGCACAGCGTCTCCGCATCTCCACCCTCCCGGCCGGGGCTAACGGACTTGGCACAGCCAGCCAATGGCTGTCCACTTAGGGCTCCATGCCGTCCGTAACCCGATCGAGCGGCTAGATTGAGCGCTCCGTCGCTGTCGTCATCGCCTCGCTGCCGGGCCCAGCCCGGCGCCTGGTCCTTGTTCGGGACGTTGCCATCCTAATGCCAATATCACAGGTGGATGGCGTTCTGGAGGTGCCCTTCCCAGTGCAGCACGAGGCTATCCGCTGGCCGGGACGTGCGATGAACAATCGTCGACACGTGTGCGGGCCGCGGAATCACAGTGCCAGCGTAGAGAAGACGCCGAGAGCGGGTTAGCAGTACCGTTCGCTATCGTTCGACGGTTGGCCCATCGGATGCTACGCCAAACCTTGGCGGCGTCCTAGATTCGCCCTGCATTTGCTTGATAATCAAGAGTGTGCAATAGACCAATAAGTTGAGAGCACCGTGGCTTGCCCGCCACAGAACCCGAGAGAGCCTTGGCCTGCGGAACGGCCTTTTGCAAAAGTCCGTTCTCATCTCTTGCGATCCGGGGCCTCCGCCTGTCACCGTCGCATCTGTAGGGCGGCGATTCAGGCAACGGGAATCCGTAACTGCTGGCTGCCGTCGCCATAAGAAATCCGACAGCAGGGAAATGAGAGAATCGGATTCGATTGCGCAATGTGGCAACAAACGAGAACGGGCCGCCGTAATTATTCAGTCGACCTTTGCCATTGCAAAATTTCTCTCGTTGCTTCCCGGAAGCCCCTACAGGCATCACACAGGTCAGAAGAGGAATGGCACAATCGTGCTCATTCAATGTCACAACCACGAAATCTCCAGAGGTGGCTACATCAAATGTAAGCAAGCTGCCCCGTCGAGACTTCTCCACATCCCTCCATGTCAACAAGCAGAGGGGCTGGCCCGAAAGTACGTGACAGGCATGGATCTCATCTGCTGCTCGACAAAGTGATTGCCGCTGTCATGGGCGCGCTTCAGATTTCTGTCACTGACCGCCTCGGGGGACCGTGATGGAAACATGTTTGCAGGTGGTGTCCAGCACCACGCCTTTCAAGCCCAAACTCCGTTGCCCCCATACCTTGTTCAACACTTTTCGTCAAGACTCGTCTGCAAATTGTCCAGCCTGCCCGTTCCGACAACTCTGACCCGGGCAACTCAAATAGAACACGTCGCGGCTGCCGGCAGTTCTAGTCATCCATCATTTTCATGGCTTGTCGGAAGATCTCAATATCCTGCTGCGCCTGGCACCTCCGTTCCATGGGTTATCCGTCAAGCCCCTTCTGAAGATTGTGTTTCATCCATGTCGCCTCGGCTCGCATCAGTAATACTTGTACTCGGAATCATCCGGCGGGGCTAAATCCCAATCAACGGGGCAAGGAGTGAACTGCGGATGCACCGTTCCGCCCGGGATGCGAGTGCGCGCGTCTGCCCCGGGTTTGTCAATCGTCCAGCTCACGCAGATGCTCTCTCCGTCCGTCCTGGCGATGCTCCTGATCTTGCTCATCTGGTCGATGCCCGCTCGTCTCTTTGGCATCAGCGAAATTGCCTGGCCCAGCCTGATGTGCTTGAGAGCCGGCAGGAGCTCGGCAGCTTGGCGTCCCAGGCTGCAGAGGTCGGCGGTCATGCCCCTGTAGACGTACATGACGCGGAGCTTCTGGACGCGCGGCGGCAAGAGACGGGCCAGACGCCCTGGGTTCGTCTCGGGATCTACGCTCGAGGGGCTGTAGATAGAGGCCTGGTCGATTCCGAGCTCCTGGAGCTCGCCGAACTCTCGAAGTGACTCAATAGCGCTTGTGTCGTAAGACACGGTGAGAGCGTCTTCGACGTAGTTTGGCGTGCGCTCCCCGGCCCCGCTCTCCTGTCGGATGTGGCCGAAGAGGTTGAGGTTCGATGTTGCCATGGGCAGGCAGGCAAAATAGAGTCGGCGAAGCGTGTGGCGGGCGGGCATGATGGACTGCACAACCTGGCCGACGTTCCAAATCCCAGGCGCCGTCTGCTGGTAGTACTCGAGGTCCTGCAGACGGGAGCAGCTGCGCAAGATCTTCTCCAAGTGCTCCGCTCGCAGGCCGTTGACAATGAGCTGGCGCAGATTGGCCAGGACGAGCTCGAGCGACAAATCAAAGACTTGGCGCCAACCCATGAAGTGGGAGCAGTCGAGGAGGTAGAGGGTCTGCAGCTTGGGGGCGGCGGCGATCAAGGACGTGGCCTCGGAAAAGTAGTACTGGCCGGAGTAGCCTCGGATGGCGAGGGACTTGAGCTGGGACATGGAGATGTTGGCGTTCCAGAAGAAGCGCGAGGGCGCGGTGTGGGCGACGAGAAGCATCTCGAGGCGCGGCGAGAGGGCTATGGCGAGCTCCTCGAGCCAGCGATGGCCCTCGACGGAGAAGGGCCGGTTCCTCAGGAAGACGTCGCCGCAGGACAGGGCCCCGACCTTGTCCGGGGGCTGGATGTTGAAGTGGCGCATCTGGACGCCGAGGTCGCGCACCAGGTCGTCGCAGCAGCCGTTGACCATGTCGGAGTCGACAAGCTGGAGGGCTCTTACGTGAGCGGCGAGGTCCGGTCGCTGCATCATGGTCCGCAGGAAGAGGGGGAGCTTGTCGTCCTCGGACGGCTCCCGTATCGTATGGTGAAGGCCAAAGCCAGCCTGGGTCGGCAGATTGCCGGTCGCATAGTAGTGGTAGAGGACGGGCTGGGCGATGGCGCAGATGCGTCGCGACGTGCCGCACAGGCGCGACAGCGACGACTTGCAGTCGCGGACTTCGGTCGAGTCGGCGTTGGGGAAGGCGGCCGGTTGCTGGCAGTGGAAGCACAGGTGCTTGCAGATTTGCCGTATGATCTCGGTCGGCATCGACTCCATCTCGGACGTCTTCTGCTGCTGCTAATTTTCTCGTCTCTCGAGTGCCTGCCGCTGCGCGGTCGCCTTAGGTCATGCTCAGGTCGCCGTCGGTGCCTGGTGATGGCTTGGCCTGGTGCGAGCCCGAGAGGGGGCGGCCAGCGGATAGATCATATACGAATCAGACATGATGGATGCATCGGTAGGTAGCTCACAGATGTCTGGCCACCGAGCTATCGCTGCCTCCTTACGTAATAGGCTGAGGCAACCGCCATTCTGAGGCCCATGAGGCGATGCCATCCCATGGCTGCCCGCTCCCTCTCTTGCTCGAGACGCTCGTCGACAAGGGCGGATAGATCCGGACGAAGCCGGCGATATGACGTAGGCTCGCTTAGGCGCTAGTTGAATACAGGCAGCTTGCGCGGCGAGTCAGCACACCTGCGGCGCCGTCGATTCGCCAGCCTGAGGCCATCGTGATGCTCCTCGCTCCAGCCCGGCGCTGCGAGCTTCAAGATGCAGAGCAAAAAGACCGTGACAGGATAGAGATTGCCTCTCTAGCCTCAAAGGGCAGGCACGAGCACGGCCTTGGAAGATGGAGCCTGAGGCATCTAGCCGTACAAGCGAGTGAGAAAGCTGACTAAGAGCCCGTAGACCGCAGGTTATACACCTGCTAGCAGGTAGCTGTAGCCTGTATAATATAAAGCCGCTACCCGTGAATAAATACACGGAAACAGCATAAACTATGAGCATACGTATGTATGTGCATACACTTTATGTATCGGGCCAAG
The DNA here is from genome assembly GCA_002591385.1 of Cordyceps sp. RAO-2017. Classification (NCBI taxonomy): domain Eukaryota; kingdom Fungi; phylum Ascomycota; class Sordariomycetes; order Hypocreales; family Cordycipitaceae; genus Cordyceps; species Cordyceps sp. RAO-2017. The sequence continues at coordinate 36,542 of NJEV01000028.1, read as the reverse complement.
TTTCCTCGAACCTGCCGTGCATGGGCAGAGGGCATAAGCCAATGCAACATATCCTCTTCGTTTCAATCATGTTTTCTCGTGCAAGTACATCGAATGTTGTCAGTTATCCCTTGAGCGGCACAACACTAAGTTTTTAGTTGCTTGAAGCTCCGGCACTGTATGTACTGTAGTTGCTTCAAGAGCCCCCCCAGCACTTATCAGGACAGCTCTCTGTCATATTGACCACTGCACCACGACATTAATGGTGGGCTGCAAGTCGCGCACACGGCCGGTCTTTCGGCACTGCTTCTATTTATGGCAAGTTGACAGGATGGCAGGGCTGCCACCAGGGCACGGCCTGACTAAGTCGACTTGCTTCCTTTTGGCAGCTTGGCAGCTGAGCGGCGCCCGTCTATCATGCGGAGACACCGGAATGCAGCTACTAACTTCTTACCGCCATGCCATAGAGAACAAGGACGACAACCCCCTTTCTAATCAATCATAAAAACTATAGGTCCTTTGCCGGGAGTACAAGAGGTCCAGTGACTGGCTTGGGGTGAAGCGGGCACGAGGTCGGTTCCTGCGGCTTACTCCGTATGCTGCCTGTATGATCAAAGACGTGGACTCGGCAGCAGAGCGGATGGATGTACGTTCCTAGCCGTAGAGAATTGCGTACACATAGTGTATAGAGACGAGCCAAAAGGAAGAAAAAATACTCAACAGTAAGGCTCACTTATGAGCTGTTAAGCCCCGGACTACATCTATCTCTATCTTCCAGCTGCAAGTAATAAAGGGTAGGAAAGAAGCCTGCGCGTCGTGGGCAGGCACTAATGTACGTATGACAGCTCCCCCAGGTCAACATCCATCTACCGTTGCCCAGCTGTCAGCGTCTCGTGTATTCCCGGCTTGCTGGCCCATTAAGCTTAATTTACCCTTCGAGCCACCCATGCAGCCCTGCTCCAGCTCATTATGGCCTCATTCGAGCCATTTTTCGCAGGCCTGGGGCCAGTCCTGTGTAATTGGCTAACCCTGGCTAATCAAGGCGCATATGGGTGAAACAGACTGGAGCTGCTTCCTCCACCGGCGTCTCTTCACACCCTACGTCGCCAAGATTCTCGACCCGATTCTTCCAGGGGCGTCGAGTAGACTCGATATATCCCGGAGTGACGGAAACTGCTGGAGAAAGCCTGCGCGGACCTGATTTGCCTGGCGAACCCCAGCTTCGCAAGGCGTATGTTGACAGTACTAAAATGACTGGACTATTGCCTCAGCTCGTCGAGCTGAGCTCTGGATTGGCTTGGCATTTGAGTTTGCTATTTTTGTCTAAGTCGACATCAGGTAGGCTGCTCGCAGACGAATGCCGTCTTCACGTTGCCCAAGGGTCCTCCCTTCGTGTTGCCATATGCTTGGCCTAGCTATATAATCTGTCGTTCCCTCCTCCAACTTCAAGACCTTTTCTCTCGCTCTCAGACAATCAGATCAGCTCCGACTTTCACTTTCTACTACTTCGTTTTCAAGTCCTTTCGAACCGACCATCATGCTCTTCACCAAGTTCGTCGCTCTGGCTCTCGCCACTTTGGTGGCTGCTGAGCCTGTGGAGACCGAGGACAACGTGCTCCAGGCTCGAGATGTCGAGGTCGACGGCAACGTCTTCGAGACCCGAGATGTCGAGGTCGACGGCAACGTCTTCGAAGCCCGAGGTGTGGAGGCCGAGGACAACGTGCTCGAAGCCCGCGCCCCGTTCTTGGGTATTCTCTACAGCCGGCCGCACTTCCGTGGAGCCTCCCGGCAGATTCGTGACTGGGAAGGAGGACGATGCATCAACCTCCACCGCCCTCTGTAAGTCCTTCACAACAAGTCCATTGATCGAGAAAAAAAAGGCATGCGTGCTCGACCTGCCCGATGCTGACATCAGGAAAGCCGTGAGGATGTCCAGTCTATTCGAATTGACCGCCATGAACGTGACACCTGCGTTCTCTACCGGTAAGTGCCCCGGAAGACCCATCAGAACCGCCGAATCCCTTCTAGAGACAGGGTACTAAACCCAGCCCTGAAGCCGTGAACACTGCCGCGGCCAGTCTCGCGGGTATCACTCCGACGATCGCAACATCCGTCACAAGTGGGTCAGCTCCGTCCGCTGCACCCGCCGCCACCACCACTAGAATGCTACTCCCGGCAAGCGTATGACGAGAAAGACGCCGTTGGAGGATCTACATGTACTTCGGGGAAAGTCGGCAAGAGCTCGCGTTTTTTAGTTGCTGCGTACCACGATGTCGAATCCGTCATGCTGTAACCATTCTCTTCATTTCTGAGGCACAGATTTATTGTATTTTGAATTGACAACTTTGCTCCGCCTGCTCGATAGAAAGGGGGCTCACGTACCATATTATAATGGTGAGGCGGTAGTGGCCAAGTGACGTAAGATGGAGAATGATCAATTTCTTGGTTGTACATGTGTGTTGATATCTGCTGGTGTAGATGACTTCAATCATGATACCAGATTGTGGTCGTTTGCATGCAATCTGTTGCATACTCCCAGGAATAAGGCCGGGACGGGCTGGAAGTCTTCTGACTGTCTTCGTGATCACCGAATGGCCCACGCTTCGGTACCTTCACTCGCTTTGTGGTCTCACATTACGAATCTTACCCAACCTCCGAATCCTATACATGTCCAGCAGGTTGCCTCTTGCTTACGGAAATTCTGCAAGCTCCTGGTTCTTTAAATACAATGGAAGCTTTCGGCTTGGAAGAACATGCCCTGCAGTGCTATAACCCTATCCCCTTGTCCTAGTATTTGATGACGAAGGTCAGGCAAGAAATTTTGCACTCGACTCTCGGGGTAATATTTCAAGTTTAGGGTAACCTCTACTTTGGCGTCTCACGAAAGCCTTCTGAGAGTTTCTTTCCAAGCCAACATCCCCCTTTTTAGAGACATTAGAACCGTGAATACGTGTGGCATCGGTTACAATATTCAAGATCGTGCCAACCTGACTTTATCGTCAGACATCTGTCTTTTCAATCGACATGAAGTAGAAATAAAACACATTCAACTCCTCCAATTCACCATGTACAGTCCAGTCATGGATAGTCCCCAAAAGCAGCCCCGGCGAGTGTGGTCCAAGGATTCGAGACCGTACAACCCGCCCGACCCTCGAGAGCCTTGAAGGAAGACGCGGACCCAAGAGCCGAGCTTTGACTTAAGACTGTTTAGTTCAGAACGAAGTGGTACGGGGTATTAATGTACCGCGACTCTGATTCATCGACCTTTCCCATACGCTGTGTTACTGACTGGAGTTTTGACACATGGAAAAAGCCCGAAACATTGATGCAGATCTCTGCTATTTTCGACTATATTTTGCAGGTGTGTCACAGTCCGAATCTACGTGTCGACACCGACTTCCTGCATGATTCGTCTAGGTTTTGACTGGGCCGGACGAAAAGTCCAGCCGTCTTATGTCTCAATATCAAATGTATGCCAAGATGGCGATCTCAGCCTCGACGGTTCATTCGCGAACGTGGGGGAAAAAAATAAATCTCTGAACCTACCGTTCACTTCAGGTCGTCCTTTTATCCCTTGCCACCTTGTCGACGACGGCGCCTAAAACTGCCTCAGAGCTCGCTTCCGAACCGCAGAAGCTGCAGCACTGTCTTCCTCCAGCTGCGTCGCCTGGGATGCAAGCACTCGCCATGGAGAGCCCGTGCAGTTCAGGGTTGGGCTCATTCTAACACCAAACTGAGGTGTGCTCTGGGATTTACCATTTTTATGAGTTACCTTTCCCCAACTAGCGGGAACTAGATGCATTGAGGTACCCTTGCTGCTTGAGGTGGAATGACCAGCGACAATACCGCTGATCAGCTTCTCGACACGTCCTCAGAAGACTTTACTTCCTCCGCAGCAGTTCACCAGCATACATGTGTGCTTTTGTTGTCATACACGTCTATAGCTGCTGAGCAGCTCGTCAGTCATTTGGAGTGAGCATGAAATGTGATATTGATGTTTGAGCTCCGTGAGGCCGGGTTTCACGATTTTCAACCTTTCCGTTCCGTCCGCTGCTTTATGTACTGTTTTCTTCTTGAATGTCGCTCTCTTAGCAATCATTGTTGCAGCACCAACACTCAGTCCACCCCCAACTGCCGCATCCTCCGCAACGAAAGCCCCTGCTCCGACAGCGTGTGTGGCAGGTGGCGTCGCCGCTGCCAGAGCATTTTCCTATCAGCTCCCAGCCAGGTTGAGGACTGCCATCGCATCGGGCGCTCGCAAAGATCACTAGAGTGATCAATGGCAAGAGGAGAGAGGGTCGCATATTATCGTTTGCTTGAGTGTAAGAGGTGGCCGGTTGTAAAATTGGTTAGCTGGCTTCTTGGAAAGTACGCAGAAGAGACGATGATGTGTGGATGGGAAAGTAAGCCGTGAAAATAGTATCAAGTAGGATATTCGTAGGCTTTATATGCTTCACGGGATCTTGACGTAACGAGGAAGGAAGTGTGGCTTGCAGAAAACCCAGCCTTGCCGCCAAACCTGAAAGAAAAAGCGGCTGGCTAGTCCTGTCATGCAACATCGCGTCCTGACACTCGCGATTGGCCTTTCATTGCCAGCAAGCAGCCCGCTGGTGTCGATCAGGCTTTTCGGTGAGACTACCACCACTGAAGGAAGATGATCTTATTACGTATTTGGAGAGAAGCGACTCTCACCCTTGTTCCGAAGAGTGAACAAAGCAAAATGTGCAATTGTATTCGTTCTATTGAGACATTTCCTACGTAGCAGACACGTAACAATACCTCTGTCTACGCACTGTCAACAGAATCAAGCGACTACAGAAACAAAAACGCCGAGGGTAGACTACTTCCCCGTTTCGTCCGTCTCTCGAAAACAACCCTCCAGGATCCTGGATCGTCAACTTAGCTTTGATCTCGAAGCGCCCGTACCGCGAGATCGTGAAGAACCCGAAACTCACGCCACACCTGTTGACAACTCTCAACGAGCCGAATTGGGACTGCTGAGGAGCGTAGCGTTGGTATATCGCAGCACTAGTCAGCTCCATTCAACGTGCTACTGGTTCCGGTTTTTTTGGTACAATAGAGACTAAATGCACGCTTCGGTATTTTCGAAGGTTCCCGCGGCGGGCCCAGAACCGAGGCGAGTTCGTTTCAGAGCTGTCATCCAACGCAGGCCTGCTAAGGGAGCATCTGTTTGCATGGCCGAGGTTTCGAAGCGCAAATGTTGCACGAGGCAGGCTCCTCAATTCTAGCTAAAAGTAAAGGCGACGGCGTCGTCGACAATACGCGACTACATGCACCTCATGTGCAATCGTTTGCAAACCACACTACTGATTCTTATACGAGAATACATGTAATTTATGGCAAGAAGCGGCCTTGAGTTAGACTCTCTCCAGCCAAGACGGCTGCAATTCTTGTCTCGTACACATACTTCAGGTTACAGGCTCTTTAGTCTACTGTGATATGATCATATGGTCTACCGTGCTAAGCTATCAAGGCGACCGCACTTGTCTGTCACGGTCCCTAAGCGTCACTAGCCCCCGACTTTCTAGCACCGGAGGCCAGGTGGGTATTCTTCAGAACCGTCGACACCGGCTCCTCCTGATTCAACGTGAAGAAGGAGTACCCTCTGGGGCCAGGCCGCTTGCTCGCGCGCTCGTGAATCGCTCCGACCAGGTCGGTCACTACACGCTCACCAGCTGTCATCCACTCCGTGTTGTTCTTTCTCACCGGGTCAAGCTGCGCCCGGATGATGTCGGGTACGGTGGCGTGGGCCAGCTTCAGCGTGTTGTCGAATCTTCTCTGGCTCGGGATGGGTAGGATGCCAGGAATGATGGGGATCTTTTTCAGGGCCTCGCTGGGATACGCCCGCACCTTGCTCTCGAAGTCCGCATAGGCGTCCATGTCGTAGAAAAGCTGGGTCATGATAAAGTCGGCCCCGGCCTCGACCTTCTCGGCGAGGAACGGCAAATCGTGCTCGACGCCCCGGCTCGACGGGTCGCTCGCGTTGAAGTGCCCCTCGGGGTAAGCCGCGACCCCGATGTTGAAGTAGTTGCCGTGGGCTTTCCGGATATACCGCACAAGGTCGACCGCCCAGAAGAAGTCTTGCCGTACGGCCGCATCGTTCGCGGCGTGGCCAGCGGCCGGATCCGAGCCGTCTCGCGGCCGGTCGCCCTTGAGGGCCATGATGTTGCGGATCCCCAGCGCACGGGCACGTGCCAACGCCCTATCGAGAGTCTGCCGAGTCATGTCGACGGTGGTGAGGTGCAGCAGGGTGGTGAGGCCCAGCTCTCGCTGGCATTTCTCGGCCAGATCAAAGGACTGGTTGAAGGAGGAGCCGCCTGCGCCCCAGGTGATGCTGACGAAGAGCGGCTGGAGCGCATGCTTCATGCGAACGATGCGCGCGCGTAGGTTGGCGGTGCCGTTTTTGGTCTTGGGCGGGAAGAACTCGAGGGAGAAGAAGTCGGCGTCGTGCGGCAGGGCGGCGATCTTTTCGGTGATCTTCTGCGACGAGGCCACGTCGGCGGCGTGGAAACCCTGGTCCAGCGTGCTCTGAAGGCCCTCTCCGGCACCGAAGATGCGCAGACCGGACGTCGTCGCCGGGCCATCGTCGAGGCCCGGCATCGGCGTCGCCCCGCCGATGAAGCACGAAGACAGGGAGCAGGCCAGCGGCAGTAGTCTCATCCCGCCCGCCGAGCCAAGTTTTGCAATGGGAACGATAGAAGGAGGAAAAAGGCAACGGTAATTCCGTCGCAGGCGGTGCCGAATGGCCGCCATCGCGACCGGCGCAACCCGCGGGTTGGCGCAAGTTATATTGGCGAGTCAAGGCGCAAGAGGGGAATTCATGGGAGCCTGGGTGGGCTTGAGCTGGAGGACCACAATAAAGCGCCCGCGTTAGATACGGAAAGGAGCATAGCGCGTATTCATGCACGAAACCGTGGTGGGACTGAAGAGTTCGGGCGCCGGGGCATCGTCGTCAATGCCTTGACCGGCTGCGGGATATAAATGTAGGTTTTGTATGTATGTATGGATGTATATGCGGCCCCCTCCACGCCTGTACGAGTGCCTATCTTGAAGGAGAGAGGTCAGAGAAGAGAGAGTATATACGCACGTCTACTATTTCGAGCTCCATAGAAGAGCCATCAATAAGTATACTTGTACATATGTGAGCCTTATATATACTCGGGGGCCTCTTTCAACTTTATACAGATCTCAGACCATAGTTTTGGGTTGATATCCGGGCCCCCTGGAGATACATACATAAGCACAGTATAGTACGCGTGCGGTATCCCCCCTCCCTCGCCAAGGCCAAGACCTGGAGGCCGAATCTACTGCCGTATTGAGGTGTCGATTACGTTGACCCATGTGGTTTCGCACCTCCCTTCAAGATCCGCCCGGAGACAAGTCGAAGTGTCCATCGGCTAAGTATTGTCTCATTCCATGAAGTCCATTTCGGCCACCCATCGCAGACGGTGATTTGAGCCCATATAGGCCTGCTTAGGAGTACAGGACGAACTGAAGCCACGAGTCATGGTCTTTTCATCGCTTTCGTGTATCCACAAGGCCCTGGGACGAGCGAATCAGTCGAGTTCAACGTTGGCTAAAGTGCTATGTTCAATGGGCGCCCATGTTCAATCAAGGTCCACCCGGACCACGTCGTCTCGCTTTCTATTCTGGGGGTCCACGACACGTGTAAGTGAACATAGTTGGCAGTCCAAAAAGTTATCATAAGTTCCCCCGTCGCTTGGTGCTAAGCGTACACGGACACACGTAGCTGTAAAGAAACACTGGTTTGTATGGCGTTGGTATTGTGGCACGGAGACTGTCAAGTTTCCCCCTCGCATTGGCGATTTCAGCCGCTTTGGCGATACCTTCTGCAGTTCACTTTTCGTCGAATGTACGGTCTCAATTTTCATGGGCACCTGTCGTGCTCGAACATCTATGGATTGGCGTTGCGATCAATTAACGTCCAAAGCCCCTTCGGTATGGACCATCGAATGGAACCTCCCCTCCAGTATCGTCGTCTATACATGTATCTGACCATATCTTTTCAATCGCAATCGCGAAACCAAGAAGAAGCTGTTACTCACCATTGGTTCTGTTCTTCAATACGATTGATTCCGCCCCTCGAGATTCGAACTTTTGCCCGTGCTTACATAGTCAATCCACCAGACATCTTCATCTCGCTACATGTAGCCCTGGAGGCACCAGCAATCATCTGTTTCCCCGTTTGTAATTACGCGCACCTTTGGATCTTCCGCCGGGGTTGCAGTTCATACTAGCATGGAAGGCGAGGTCAGAGCAGTTGGTATGGCTCATCCTTCGATCGATCGATGCGAGCGGAAGCACACGTCCCCAACATAAATCATCGTGAACGAGGGCGCATCCGTCTGCTAGTTGTTCCAGCCGACAGACAATCTCGCGCAAGACTGCTGATACGCGCACCCCAGGTGCGGCTCAGACCACATGCACGGAGCTTCTGCCGGTAGGAATGTGGAGTTGCCATATGCATGTATCCAGTGCTGGTTTGGGCCAGTTTGATGAGAGAGACTGGCTGGCTGCTTGAAGCAGACGGCAGCCTGCCGAAAGTGGCCCAAATCAGGGTATGTGTGTAGCTGGGCGGAGGGCTGCCGGCTCGATCATGACGATCCGATGCAACCCCCAAGACTGAAGCTTTGGTCTTACGATGATACTCGATGACAGCCTCATGCCCAGGCGAGATGCGCAACCAGCACAAGCGATCCCCCTCATCGCCCCCGTGGCTCGCTCTAGTCTGTAGCTTTTCCGCTCGCTTTTGAAGGTAGAGGACAGGAGGAAACACCAGCCTATGACATGAGCACACTTCGAACTAGACTTACGCCTGAAGGACTGGGCGTATTCGTCATCGATTTAACATGCAGTAAATCGGTAGGCAGTTGCTTGAATGCATTCAGGAGGTCTGACTTCGCACTCCTTCGCAGAGTGATCCGATTGTCCGAGCCATGATGAACACCAGATGCGGAAGACGTGCGTCCAGGGTTCCCTCCCGCGGGAACAAAGGGACTCGGGCTTGGACTCGAGAGAGGAGCAGCTAAAAAAAGATCAAACAGTTCATGGCCGAGAAAGAGTGGATCTCGATGAAAGACTTGACTGTTCTTCAAGGTGAATTGGCGCTGGCAGACTCCAGGCGGGTGTCCGGAGCATGTCCGCAGTTGCTGCGAGATCAGGAGGTTTGAAGACAAGGCCAAGGGGCAGGGCGAAGAGGGCAGAGTTCGCCACCAGGACCACCACTTTCGGGAACCGGCGGCTGAGATGGAATTGCTGCTGGGAGACGGTCGGTTCTGATGGCCTCGATGAAGAAGCGACCTCCCAACTGTGGCTTGCATCCCAGAGCTGTGGCCATGCTGCCTTAGGAGCGGGCCGCCCACCAGCCACAGCCACACGCATGACTGGTTCACGTGACAAAGATAGCAGGGGTTCGCCTCCGATGGCCACCTCGACTCATCATCATCGTCTTCATCTACGAATACGTTGCTTGCCGTCTCGTGCCGAGATCCTAAGCACATCGATTGCTACTCGTCCAGGTGAAGAAAAGAGGACGGCAGCTTTGCCTCTCGAGCAGGCTTTCCCTAGCTTGCATTCCAGGTCCCAGGAGTGCGGCGTTCAAGGTGGCTGTGAGAATATCGCCCCTGGACCCTCACTTGCTCGGGCAGTCAAAGTGACCGGTTCGTGGCCACGGTGGGAAATGCTTCTCTGGTACTCAGCTTACAAATCGTTCTTTTCAGAGATTTCTTGGTTTAGAAGACGAGCTCTATCCCGTCCAGCCACGAGTTGGGAGCTCTGGCCTAAAGAGGAAAGGCCTGCACCCTCGAACTGCGGCTCCTGGAACGCAGTCAGGGCCGTGTCTTAGACGCTGGACTGGACTCAACGGCCGGTGATTGGCCACGACAACCGGCAATTACTGGGCCTGTCAGCAGTCCAGCGAGCCATTGCTCCTTTTGGACGGGGGATCGCTGAGTCTAAAGTGACTATTCTTCCCAGACACTGGGTTCTTGACCCGAACAGCCAACAGTAAAAACCACCATCGGCTCAGGGACTCCAGATGAGGAAGCCAAAACGTCATTGCGTGCCTGATGTCAAACCACGGCTCCCCTTGCTCCTAGCGACACGCTTAAGTGATTTTGACGTCCGCGGCAGCTGTCACGACAGCTCGGGATGGAAGAAGCGAAGCAACTCTCGAGTTGAGCCATGGGAGGAGGTCTCCCAAGCCGAATGACTTTTTCTGGGTCGCCGAAAGAGCAGCAACGGTGCCGGGTCCCGCTGTGTTTCCACCATGTTCCCGCCGCGACCTCGCAACGAAGTGACTGGTAAGCTAACATAGCTAGTCCAGCCGGAACGCATCAGCCGGGACTCTAGGTTTGGCAGGCAAAACATGCTTGTTTGAACTACCGGAGACGGGCTGACTCTGACCAAGGGCAAGATACATGCACCATGTTCAGTCCCGGGTGGACAGGGCGTGCGCCCGCAAGCCAGAGGAACCGGCGGTGGCGTCACAGACTCTGGCTCGACAGACATGAGTCTGATCAGGGAGAGCAGGCCTGGACTGAAGCAATAAAGCGATGACTGGGTGGCTTTGAAGCCGTTTACCTCACACCCCCCAGCCCCTTTCACTCTCCTCTGGGTGTCGCCACTTACAAGCTCTCGGGTCCCCCCTGCAAGGGAGGGCATACATAGAAGCCGCCTATCGTCGACTCCTGGCATCCTCTTTCGGGCCTCCTGGCGACACTTCGGACGGTTTTCTGCGCTGGACATGATCGAGGGTTGCACCCGGGCGCCGAAAAAGAGCCGCTGTTGCTTCTAAGGATGGACTGGCTTTCGGAGCGATCCGAGAACATCGCCAACCGCTTATCGCAGCTCTACAGTCTGCCACCGGCCAAGGTCAAGCAGAGCGCCGCCTTCCGCGCTCTGATCGGCGACTCGGGTGTCAGCAAGTCGGTGCTGCTGGCTTCAATCCCCGTGCTGCCGACGCGCTCGTACCGGCCGCTACACGTTTTCTATCTCCTGATCACCGAACTGCCCGGGCCGTGGCCCCCCTTCGCCCTACTTTTCCATTTCACCCGACTGCAGCAGGTGCTGCCAGAGAGCCCCCAGGCCAGCCACCAGGATGACTCGACCTGGCTGGTGCAGAGCACCGAGGGCGTCATCAAGGAGTCTTACGGGTCCATTTCCCACTTCATCGCTCGGACCGAGGACCCGGCCCTGTCGTCGGCCGAGTACGACAATGTCATGACGTACCGCCAGCTCGGCGACTTCGTCGACAGCTTCACGCTACCGCTCGGCAACGGGGGTTCGCGGCAGTCCAAGACGGTCGTGGCCATCGTCCTGCCCAACGGGCCGCTGCTCGCGGCCGTCTGTCTGGCCGTGGCAACCTACCACGTCGCCGTGCCGCTCGACCCGGACGAGCAGCTCGACCAACTGCAGGCGGATCTGGAGCGCGTGCGCGCCTGCTGCATCATAACGACACCCGGGCTGGCACGCGGACGGCCAGACTGGTTTCAGCACTGGCTGGAGCGCAAGAAGATCCAGGTGTTCCGGGCGGAGGCGCGCCGGCGCGGCACCGTAACTGTCAGCGACGACCGCGGGCGTGACCTGCTGGCCGGGCGGCCGGAGCCGGCACGACAGAACCGGGCCGACGACGTCGCCCTTCTACTATTCACTAAGGGCATCTGGGGCTCCCGCGGGCTCGTCTCATTGACGACGCACAGCCTCGTTCGCGAGGCCTTTCAGGTGACCGAGGCCTGGCGACTTGAGCCGCAGGACAGTTGTATCAGCATGGCACCCATTTTCGAAATGTGAGTCTCTCTCGGATTGTCTCTCCGTCAGCCAAAGCTGACCGATATTCTCTCCCCTCGCAGTGGCGGCATTACCCGCGGTATCATGGCCACCATCGTGTCGGGTGGCACCATCGCATGCACCCCGAGTACCAGCGCCCACGCCTTCTGGGAAGCCCTCGACACGACCGAACCGACGTGGTACCTCGCCTCGCTGGGCACGCACAAGCAAATCCTGGCCGAGGCGCCCTTTCATGCGGAGACGGTGGAGAGGCACACACTGCGGTTGGCCTGCCGCTCCGACGGCTTCATCCCGACTGATCTGGTATGTTTGATAGAGGACACCTTTCATTGCGAGGTCGCCACCACGCTCGAGGCCTCAGAGTGAGTCTCGCAGTCTCCCTCCCCCCGTTCTCCTCTCTGCCGGTGCTGACGGGCCCTGCAGAAGCGAGCCACCGTCGGCTCACCCGTCCAGCGCCCCCTCGCCGGCCCGCACCGTACGCTTCTCCTCGGCGTCGACGGCTCCAGCCACGCCCCGGGAGCGGCGTCCGCGGATCTCGCTGGTGACGGAGTTCAGCGAGCGCAAGGCGTCACGCGAGTCCACCACGCGCTGGTCCACTTCCCGGTCGGCGTCTCCCCGGGGCATCCTAGGGCGGCCCTCCGGCGACCGGCTGGAGGTGCTCCCGACCATGTATAGCGGCCTCAACTACCTAGACGACGACGGCTATCTGCGCATCATGGGCACCAGCAAGGAGTTCATCCACCGCGACGGGGCCGAGATCTCGCCCTTCCAGATCGAGGAGGCTATCGAGGCGGCGGCCAGGACAAGCGACTCGCCCATCCACGGCCGCATCGCCGACGTTCTGGCCTTCCCGACGGCGCATGAGCGATTGGGCGAGGTCGTCGGTCTCGTGCTGGTGCCGAGCCCCGAGGCGCTCCGGGTCGACCTCCGGACGCTGCACGATGCGCTGCGGGCCTCGCCCCTGGACGAGACCAAGTGGCCGACTCTGATCGTCTACATGGACGAGCTCCCGCAGCGTCGGGGCAAGCCGCTCCGGGCCCGGCTCCGCGACCGACTTAGTCTGCCATCGCTGTCGGACGACACACCGTACACGGCCAAACACTGGGAGGCCAAGTGCCCGCCGCCTGATACCTCTTTCATGGAGCCAATCGAGGTGGCGCAGTGCACGGTCGACCTGGAGGCCATCACGGCCATTATCCGGTCCGTCGTGCCCGGCCACTTCGGCGTGCACGTGGAAGAGAACGCGCAGGACGGTGGTTACGATGTCTTCCTGGCCCCGACAGCGCCCGGCGTCCCCGGCCTCTCGTCCGACTGGGTCGAGCACATCCGCCGCCTGATGCACGTCACCCTGTCGATGGAGGGCCACATGGGCTTCCCAGGCAACCTTCACATCCTGTCTGACCCGCTGCCGGTCGGTGACGACGGCGGCCTGGACAAGGCGAAGCTGTCGGAAATCCAGGCCGAGCTCCGGAAGGAGTCTCTGCCGAACCCTATCCGGCACATCGACGACCGCGTCAAGCAGGCCTTCGCCGAGGCCCTCTCATGCTCTGTCGACGCCGTTGACACCAAGACGAGCTTCTTCGATCTCGGCGGTACCACAGTCCGGGCGGAGCGGCTGGTGGCCTCGCTGCGGATCGAGTTCAACATCCATATGCCCTTCAGCCTCCTGGCGCGCGAGAACACGGTGGAGGGTATCTCGGCCTACATCGAGGCAGTCATCCGCGACGAAGAGCTCGTGGGCGGCGATCACGGCTGCGCCGAGACGTACAGCTCGACTCGGATTGGTCTGATGCTGCTGCAGCTGTTGCCATTAGTCGTCCTTTATCCTGCGCGCCGGTCGCTGCAGTTGACGCTTCAGCTCTGGATTCTCAGCAAGACGCGCTTCTGGCAGGACACATCGTCGCTTGTTGGCAGACTGGCCAACCTCAGTCTCTCCCTCATCGCCTCCTGGGCTTCCGTCCAGCTCCTCTTCCCCTTCCTCGGAATGGCGGCCAAATGGCTTATTATCGGCCGCTATAAGGAGGGCACGTATCCAATGTGGGGGGCCTACCATACGCGCTGGTGGATGGTGCAGAAAATCGTGATGCTATGCGGCATGGGCTTCTTCGACATCAACGACCACGGCAAGAATTTATACTGCCGAATGATGGGCGCCAAGATAGGACGCAACGTCAGCATGGCGGACGTCTCGCTTGGCGAGTGGGATTTACTGGACATCCGCGACGGAGCCAGCTTGACCAAGTGTCAGTGCCGGCCGTTTGCTGCCGAGGAGAACACGTCCATGTATCTCGGCCGCATCATTGTCGGCGAGCGGGCGTCCATCGGCCTGCTATCGGTCATCGCGCCCGGCACCGAGGTGCTGCCGGACACGCGCATGGGGGCCAACTCGTCCAGCTGGGAGCAGCGCGACGCCCAGACGCTGAAGCTGGTTCAGCCGGTGCCGCGAATCCGCGACCCGCACTGGATCTTGTCGCTGGCCTTGACGCTGCCCATCTACCTCATCGGCTGGTTCACATCGATGCTGCCCTGGCTGTGCGCCGTCGTCGCCATGCTGTATATGAAGCCCAAGAACAGCACGATTCCGGTCCGAGTTATCCTCGATTGGTACCAGGGTAGCCCGCTGGTGGCCTTTAACTATCTGTCCGTCGGTAGCAAGGTCGTCTTCGGCCCGGCCTTGTTCTTCGTCTTCGCCATCACCGTGCGCTATGCCACGAGGCTCGTCGCCGGCGACTTGCCCAACGACCCGGCCGACATCCGCGGCAACTTCGCCTCGTGGCGGGCGACGCTGATGCGCACGCTATTCCCGGCCGCGCAGCTGACCGAGCTCAGTGAGCTGCTAGGGCACCACAACGAGGCCCGCTCGGGGGCTCTGCGTCTGCTGGGGGCCAAGATCGGGAAGAGAGTCTGCTGGCCGAACCAGGGGCCGTCGATCAAGGACTACCACCTTGTCGACATCGGCGACGACGTCACGTTTGGCGAGAACAGCTACCTGTGGACGACGGACGAGGATGCATCCGGCACCATCACCATCGGCAACGGTGCTGTCATCGCCGACCACGTATGCGTCCTGCCCGGTGTCACCATCGGTGAGCGCACGACGCTGGGGTTCGGAACCCTGACGCGCCGCGGCAAGTTCTACGACGACGACCGTACCTTCATTGGCTGCAAGGACGGCGACGTTGCCCACTCGGACAGCTTCGCTGAGAAATTGTGGGCGATCGCGGACGACGAGATCGAGTCCGGGTCCCGGCCCCACTCGAGTCCGGCCTCCTCCGGCGGCCGCTCCCTCCGACCCAAGGACAGCGGCGAGACCTTGGTCGGCTCCCTCTCGCCGCTGCCGGTCGAGGAGGGCCGGGCCGCGTCCCGGGCCGCGTCCAAGGAGCAGCGCGACCTCCGGCCCAGCCACGACCTGTCGTCGCCTGAGAATTCGCCCTACAACCGCGCCGTCTACCAGCGTGACGCGCCCTACCACGTCTTCTCCCCCTTTGCCACCCTCTCCTTCTCCTTCCTCATGACTCTCTTCACTGCCTTCTACTGGAACGTGCCGGCGCTGTCGTCCATGAAGGTCGCCGCCCGCTTCTTTGTCCAGTATATGGAGGGCGTCGACAGCACGTACGACATCCTGATTGTCTACGCCCTCAACTTCGCCGCCTCGGCCCTCCTGACGTCCGCCTTCGCCGTCCTGGCACTCACCTTCGTTGTCACCGCCAAGCGCCTCCTGATCGGCCGCTACCGGCCAGGCGTCTACGACTGGGATAAGTCTCCATATTGCCAGCGCTGGCAGCTGCTCGTCTCGGTCGAGAAGCTGATCCGCCGCTGCTACGTCGACAAGGGCATCCTCAGCCTGCTGACGGGAACCCACTGGCTCGTCATGTACTACCGCGCCCTGGGCGTCAAGATCGGCAAGGACTGCTCGCTCTTCGCCAACGGCTACCCCAGCCTGATGATCACCGAGGCGGACCTGATCGAGATTGGCGATCGGGTCGTCATCGACGACGTGGGCATCATTTCGCACATTGACCGCCGCGGCAGCATCCGCCTGGACCACATCAAGATCGGAAACCGATGCGTGCTCCGCTCCGGCAGTAACATACTTTGCGGCGCCGAGATGAAGGATGAAAGTTGTCTTCTCGAACATACTCTTGTTTTGCCGGGCGAGGTTGTCCACGAGAAGTGGACGATGCAGCGGCGCCCTGCAGAGCGCTTCTACGGCTCGCGCAAGGGCAGTATACCCAAGTCTATGACTGAAAGTGCTTAGTAGACACAGTCGGTGGCCCGATACCGATATAATAATGTAATATAAAATACACTACCATTTAGCCGGGAGTTTCTTTTTTTCATGATTGAAGAGGAGCGACGAATACCATTCTGCTAGGGTTAGGATTATCACTTCAAAACTGTAGTCTTTTATTCTAGTAACAAATCGTAATCATCTCCTCAAGAGCCGTCCCTGTACAACGTCTGCATTCCGTAACACAACCGATGTTTTTCTCACACCTGCTTTACGCAATAGCTCACGCCGTCCGATGTGCGAGACGGGATGAAAGGCGCCGTTAGATAAGCCGGGTGGCGCAGATCACAGATCGGGGCATTAGATCCGAGGTCTTCGAACCATGACTCGTTGGCGCCCTCTCGCACGTCAATGCTTCCGCATATATTTCGCTAGCCTCGGCCAGGTTTGGCTGGCGCCGGCGGGTTTGTCGGTTCTGTCCGTGGTTGCACGCCGATTTTGATGGCATTATGCAACTATTATCATCTGACTCCTGAAACCTTGGGAGGAGGCTTGTGTCCCGCCTCGCCGAGACGACTCGTTGTTTTGCAGTCTCTTGCTTGAGTCTGAGAACAAGGACCTGGATGACTGCTTGATCCATGTCTCATCTTGTGGCGAGCTTGCGTAACTACGTCTTGGCACCCATTTATTACATGAATCGATTAGATCCACGTATATACATGTATCCATCTGCGAACAGCATAGAGCCCTGGACGTTGCGCAGCGGGACAACCCTTTCCTCTCTGTAACGGATGTGGGCAGAATTCCTGTCGTCTTGCCACTCTAAGTTGACATACTAGGCTTTTTTGTTACTTGATCTTTCAAATTCAGAGAAGAAATACATTGCAGACGTTCTGGTCTGGCCACCAGACTCATAAGCCCTTGTTCTTCTTAACACAGTCACACATCTTAGCCATTCCGTCAAAGTCCACTTTTGTGGACCAGCCCTGCTCATCCGCCACGCTGCAGTACGGAGCGAGGGCATATTCGAGCGGCTTTCCGGCCCGCGGCTGCTCGTCCCGCGGCTGCTCCTCCCACGGCTGCTCGTTGACGGTGCAGAAGGCGGACATCAGGTCGGCTTTGCCTCCGAGCAAGCCGCGCACGGCGCCAAAGCACTTGTCCTGGTCGCAGGCGGCGCCGTCGCCCCCCTTGACGCATTGGCACGCCGCCGTGACCTTTTCTCTCTTCAAGCCCATCGTCGTCCGGTCCCCCGAGCCGGCGCTCTGCGAGAGGTCGGTGGCGATGACGGCGCAGCCCTTGTAGACGGCATCCTTGGGTTTCTGCGAGAAGTTGACGTCGGTCGAGTACAGCTCGCAGAAGGCGGCGACGCGATCCTCGTTGCCTTGGAAGATGTTGTTCTTGATGCCGTTGTAGCAATCGGGCATTTGTTCACTGCAGGATTGCGAGCTCTGGGGCGCGGCGAAGGCGCCGATGGCGCACGTGGCGATGATGTGGACGGCGGTCGTCTTCATCTTGATGATTTTCTCTTCCGCAGCGTCTTAAGGCTTTAACAAGCACAACTGTGCGGAAGATGGATGGACCGCCAAGAAATGTTGGCTGCGTGTGCGTAGCTGGATCGAAATGGCGTGCCGCTCTATGGAAATTGAAGGGGAGGAGCCAGCTGCGTCCTTATATACAGCCGCTCTCCCGCCTCGCATTTTCATCGAGGCCTGAGCAGTAGTTCGTCTCTATCCTGAGAGCCCCTTTGACCGTCCATCCATTCTGTCGACACGTAATCTGAATCGTACTCACGACGTCATTGACAGTCTATAGGCTGCGGTGACCCAGATAACATCAGTCCAAATGGCGGAGTCCGTTGTCCGATCAAACCCTGATTTTGCATGCCGTTCGAGGACTAGTGAAACCGCCTCTTCGAACCCAAATGGCTACCTGCGCCGTCTGATAGAGTCATGTTCGTCCCATGCCACGTGTACATATAGCTCGTCAGATCGTCGTATAGTCGGCGCCCACAGGCTATCCTACCTCGTGTTTCTAATCACGGGCCCCATCGTCCGCTTCCCGGCCCCGATAGGCAGACTGGACGTCAGCGCTGAAGTTCGGTGTCTCGAACCCATGTTCCCTCAAACTTAAGCATTCGCAGTGTGTCTGCCTCGTGTCACATATGTGAGCTGAATATGATACAAGTGGGCTGGGCACAAGGCTCACTTTCCCTCATGCTGCCTCGTGTTGGGCTGCGGAAATCCGACATCAATCCACCCACTCCTCTGCCGTGCTTTTATATGTACCGGATAATAAACACGTCAGTCGTGTATTTTTCCGGAATATCAGCCCTACGGCTAGTCGTCGAATTTGCGGCCAAGCGAGAAGGTCACGCCCACGAGTGCGTGTGTAAAACCTGGCCCTGTCAACTGTATTCATGTCGGGCGAATTTTTATTGTGCGCGAATTTTTGCCATGCGGTCGGTTCAGACGCCTGCGAGAACTCGTCACTCTGTGTCTTTCTCTCCCCCCTGACACCGGTGTATTCTGCCTTGGACAACTACGCACTTATGTCCAACTCTGGAAAAGCTTTATCGCTGCTTCAATACCAATCAGTCGTCTGAGTGGGGTATCTTATAGCGGAAACAGATGAAGATTCATGCTCAGACCGCTCCACCTGTTCGCCCCCTACCCTGCTACAGTGACGTCGCCTTCGGCCAACTAGCCTCACCTAGTATCATTATCATCGAAAGGGGGGTGGATAAATTCGAGATCGGGGCGCAGGGCCGTCCTCGTAAGTCTGCACGCGTCGGTTTTTTTTTACCTGTACCTCTTCCCCATATGATCGAATTTACCTGTCAGCTGTCTTTTTCTCTTTCAGCTGTGCACTTCTCCGTGTTGATTAGCGGCCCCTTAGGCTTCCTATCAGGCGTCCGAGGCGGGAGCGGAGGCTTGCGCGCCTTTGCTCAGTTAGATACATGACTCGTAGGTGACTGGAGGCTGAGACGTCTACCCGCGGCATATTCGTAATGGCAAGTTCTAATCCAACTCAGGGCCTCAATTCTTTCGTTCGCTTTGCTACTCACCTCCTCAACATACACATGTCCGTGTTGCCTTGGCGCCTGCCGCTCGTCTGCCCCCGGCGGCCTCTCCCAGAACATAGTACCCTATCGGTCGAACTCATCCGTCCAGCCCCCAGGTGTGATAGGTTCTTCTTCGCTGCCTCTCCTAATGCGCTCTCTCTATTTTCTCCTCAGTGAAGCCGCCCTGCCAACCCTCCCCCGAGAACTGACTTTGCCCGGCCCCACCCCGCCCCGGACCTCGGACTTCTGCGGCCCCACCCGTGGCCCTCCGATCGGGAAACTCAGACTTGACCCAGATAATCAGAGTCTTCGTATGCAGACAACAAACGCTCCGAGCAAGACACGTGTATCCAATTGAAGACCAGCTATAACAGCATGTGGGCCTGCATGTGGCTGTGTACTCCTCAACTGCAGTTCCTCACCATATACATGTCTGGTAGCTTCGTTGCCGTCTGTAAACTCACTGTATATCGATACAAACCTTTCCAAAGTGCTTGCCGGCGTATAAGTACTCCAACCCCTCCTTGACCTGCTCCAGCGGGAAAGTCTTATCGACTAGCGGCCGCAACTTTGCTGGGTTGGCCTCAATGGCGCGACACATGTCCTCCATCTGAACTCGGCTGCCGATACCGATGCCTCGGGCCGTACACTGCTTTCTTAGGCATTCAAGGAAGCTGGGCTGATCTTTTCCACTCGAGTCGCCGCCGACAAATCCGACGATGGAGATGACGCCGTTGATTTTTATGGCATCTAGACTCTGGGCCATGGAGGCGGGGCCGGCGACTTCGATGATGTGGTCAAAGCCTTGGCCGCCGGTCAACCTCTTCGCCTCGGCGCCCCACTCGTGCGTTTCCTTATAGTTGATGATATAGTCCGCGCCAAGCCTCTTGAGGGTGGCGATCTTCTCGTTTGAGCCCGTTGTCGCGACGACCCTTGCGCCGGCCGCCTTAGCGAATTGTAGGGCGAAGATGCTAACGCCGCCGGTCCCCTGGGTAAGGACCCAGTCTCCCGCCTTGATCTGGTTATCCGCTGGGCCGTAGAGAGCGTTCCAGGCCGTTAGGCCGGCACACGAGAGCGTCGACGCCTCGAGCATAGAAAGGTTACTCGGCATCTTAACTAGGCCTTGCTCGTTGAAGGCTCCGATAGAGCGGAAGGTGCCGTCGACGACGGCGCCTAGGGCAGAGCCTCTCGCCGCTTCCGTTAAAGGGCCTCCAATATGTTCCTGGTTGAAGAGAGTAACGACCTTGTCGCCTGGCTTAAAACGGCTAACTTGCTTTCCGATAGCGATAACGGTGCCGGCGCCGTCGGAGCCTAGAACTATATTGCGGGCGGTGGGGGCAGGATATCTTCCTAGGGGAATGAGAGCATCTCGATACTGTTACGTCAACTCGTTAGTTCAATTTTCGCATCAAGGCCCTGATGGATGAGCCAACATTAAGGGATGCTGCATGTACTGGTGATGTTGGTGTTAGCAGTATTCTAAGATGTCTTTGATTCGCGGGGCTTATTCTATCACTCCTCGCTTTCCTTTCTTTCCAGTTTCGATAAGGAACCAAGTGCAGACCAATGGGTCGATATTGAACAAGGCCGAAATGATGGAAACTTACATTTCACCAGCACCTGGCTATCGCCGACGGGGGGTACAGGTTTCTCGCTGAATTCAAGTCCATCGAAACCATTGCTGCCTTGAGCCGCGACATTCCACTGCTTGGCGGTTTTGGGAATACTCTGAGCCATGGCGAGTTCGATCTAAGAGTTCAATGAGTAAGGCTGTCCTCTACGAGTGAGGCGTTTGATAGTTGCGACGAAGATTGAATGATATGTTCAAGTTGAGCGGGTGCCCTAATCTTGATGTTACGAGTGTGGAATGGATCCGGGGCAAGCGAGAAGTTGATTTATATACACACAACCGCCACCATAGGAGAATAACACATCCACTCCCTTGGAAATAAGGTTGGCTAGTCTGTACGAAGAAGACGCATTTGAAATCCAGCTTTCTGTCGATCGAGTTAAGGACTCTCGTTTCCAGCGATGGACAGGAACAACATCCAATTGACGGCTCCAATTACTAGTAGCATGAAGTATAAGGTATGTAAGCACCTCGCCGGCCTTTGGATTATTCAGCCTGCTCCCATCGATCGTGATCGGTTGAGCGGAGATTCATCTTTTCGCCAGTTCCATTCGTCATCTACCCGACTCCATATATAGACGGCAGTCCGATCGGCGGAGATGCGACATTGCGAGCGAGCCTACCCTCTGACCCGCTGAAGCGAATCTCCACAGCTGCCAGGAACAGTTCGGGGGAGCTAACAGCCGAAATGGGAATTGAACGCAACACCAATGCAGACTGGAGAAAACAAAGACCTATTTACTTTGGCTTCCCGAGCGCCTGGACAGAGCACTACCGGCGGACTTGAGGGCAGACTGCTAGCGGAGTTGAGGAAAGTCTGTTAGCGGAGTTAAGGAGAGTTTAGCGGCGGACTTCCTGTTTAGTGGAGCGAAACCCCCTTTCCTTCAGACCGACAACCCCTGAGGCAATTGCCGGCTCCCGCATCTCGCGGAGAAATCTCCCCTCGGATCGACGACCCTCTAACGCGAGTGGTCTCCTCAACATCTACATGTATTCGCGCGGAAGATGCTGGGGTACATGTACACGCAGGATCCCTCAGCTGGCCGACTCATTTCCATTTAGTCAGCCTCGTATTGAGTTTGCGAGCTGATACAATCAAGGGATGTGCACGATGGTGGAGCGTGTAGACTATAAAAGTCAAGCAAGCGCTTCGTCTGTCTAGATTATCTTGTGGTTCGGGGACAACATACTCTGGCGCTGCATCTCACGTTACACCATCTCTTCGCCTTTCGACCGCAAGACTGAACCACTCGTCAAAGTCCCATCACAAACAATGGCGGCAGAGTTTTTTAAGCCGGCGCCGGAGCCTCAGACCGAGCTCGGCAGGTACCGCATTCTTTCTTCGACGGCAGGCATACGCGTCTCGCCCCTTCAGCTTGGCGCCGGGTCTATCGGCAGTGCCTGGTCGGGCTTCATGGGCTCTATGGACAAAGAGCAGTCCTTCAAGCTTCTCGACTACTACTTCGAGGCCGGCGGCAACTTCATCGACACGGCCAACATGTACCAGGATGAAGAATCGGAGACGTGGGTTGGCGAGTGGATGGCCCAGCGAAGGAACCGCAGCCGGATGGTCATCGCCACCAAATACACGTCCGACTATGGCTCACACCAGTTGGGCAAAGGACAGACACCCAACCACGGCGGCAATTCGCGCAGGAGCATGCACATGAGTGTGCACGATTCCCTCCGAAAGCTGCAGACGGATTGGATTGATATACTGTACCTCCACTTCTGGGACTTCACCACCTCCATCAGGGAGGTCATGGACAGCTTGCACGTCTTTGTCCAGCAGGGCAAGGTCCTCTACCTCGGCATTTCCGACACCCCGGCCTGGATCGTGAGTGCTGCCAACGAGTACGCCTTGGCACACGGCAAGACGCCCTTCAGCATTTACCAGGGGCGGTGGAACGTCATGGCGCGAGACTTTGAGAGGGAAATCATCCCCATGGCTCGCCAGTATGGCATGGCTCTCGCCCCTTGGGACGTGGTCGGAGGCGGCAAGTTCCAGACGCGGAAACAGCTCGAGGAGCGGAAGAACAAGGGCGAGGGCCTCCGGTCCACCTTCGGCGCCGAGCAGAGCGAGCAGGAGGGAAGAATCAGCGACGCACTGGCCAAGGTTGCGGCGGAGAAGGGCATCGAGTCCATCACGGCCATTGCCATAGCGTACGTGCGAGCGAAAGCAACCAATGTGATCCCCATTGTGGGCGGCCGGAAGGTCGAGCACCTCAAGGACAACATCCAGGCTCTGTCCATCACCTTGACGCAGGAACAGGTCGACTTCCTGGAAAGCGTCGTCGCATTCGACCTAGGCTTCCCATCAAATTTCCTCGGGCACGACCCGCGGGTAACGGGAAAATTTACTGGCATGACGGCCGCCCACAGTGTCTTACAGATCGAGCAGTACCCGAAGCCATTGGGCCTGGCTGCGAACGAGTAGAACGTTGGCTTTTTGCCGTTGTTGGGCGAGGAAGTTATGTCCTTGGCTCTGCTTTGCTACCCAATTGTTACGAGGTCAATAATAAGATGTGCACATGAATCGGCAGTTTACCCCAGATGAACTGACCGCGGGCATCTGAGAACTACAAGTACCCCACTCGCTAGTTTATCGCTGATCCTACATGTACAGGTTGGCTCTGGTCTTGCACGATAGCGCCGAGCAATATTTCTCAAGCAATAGCATTGAAGCCATACGCATCATCAACTCCGCCTTGGCCCCCTTCATGAAGAAGAACCTTCCTTTATTATGGGATACAACTGTTGAGAGCTCGTTTCGGTCTATGTATGAAGCGTGGCAGATTTGCTCTGTCTGGACAGAGACTCGGCAGCGGATACTGATAATGCTTCGAGCATTATGCTATATGTATTGGGCCAGCCAGACGAGAAAGTCAGGCAGACCCTTCTCAATCTGCCGGAGCATTATACATGTACACCGAGCGCAGCTCCTATCAACTCGTTTCTTTCCAACTGCTATAAAGTTACAAGCGCCAAATGGTGATGACAGCAATCGAAAATTCATCTCTCGCCCATGCCAGGCTAAGTAAGTCAGCGCTATAGAGCCACGTACACTTCGTCTTCGGGAATAATATTCCCGGCCGTCTAGAGCGATGCCAGGAGCCGGAGACGACGATCACCACTTGCAATCATGGCTGATCGTAGTTAAGAATTGAAGCGCTCCCGCTCGACTTTGTATTTGCTATTCCTGCTAATAAACCTCTTGTGTTACTCTTCTTGAGTCCTTTATGGAGAACGTCCTTGTGCTTCAACCGTTAGCAGTAGGTAGATATCAAAGAAGTCCCCGCACCATGCCTTGACTAGAGCGGGCTTTTCGTTCCTACGTGGTCTATATACGTCTACTGAGGTATTTAGTCATTGAGTATGTAGAAGGCACCCTATCGACCAATAACCTTCAAGGAACGCCACAATAGGCAATTCTACGCATACGCTTCAGTCGTGCCAAGGCAGTACGCATGTCCAGTAGCAGCAGCTACGAACCCCTCTCTGTACGGTTGGGCAAAATGAGACCGCCTTTCTTACTCATTAAGATTATCTCGGCCAGCTCACTCATGGGGAGGAGAGTGGAGTTTCTTCTTCGCGAGCCCACCCTTTCTATTCGTAATGCGAATGCCAGCGGGCTCTAGCACTATATCACAGTGGTCGATAATACCCAATAAAGCTATAGTAAACTCACCGAAATTTAGTTCACAGCCCCTTCCGGACTGTTAGTCGCTCTGATCTGAAAACAAGCGCAGCTCTTGCCGGTAATGATTTCCATATAGCGCATCCCCATATCCATTCTACTGCGTCATACCGAGGGTATACTATAATCTATACATATATATAGGTAGGTTCCTCAGTCACGATAGGACGAAAAGAGTATTGGTCCTATTTATACGTGTATCCTTGATGACAGCGGGGGGGGCTAGGACTTTCTATGTATCTGTGTACATATAGGTCTCCATATATATATACGACCAAGCACGTAGATTACAGTGACTCAGTTGCGCAGAAGCTCAACGTCGCCCATTTCTTCTGGGCGTTTCTGATGTCCAAGTAACAGCATGTACCTAAGAGTGTTCGCTATGCTACATGTAGGTGAAGGTCTTCGCGAGATCCTGACTGCCCCCGCCCCGCCTCCGCTTCCAGCCAGGTTTTATCAACGGGTTGTTCAGTTGCAAATTTTCTCAATACATCGCACTTTGGAACTAATGATGCCTTCAAGTGTGGCTATGTGCGTTCATGTATCTGACGGGACTTGATCAAGCGGGGATGATAGCACCTGGGAAGGCGTCCGTAAACGTGTATATTTGCAGTATTGACGCTGCGCCACGAGCGCACCTGATCTGCCCACTTTTTTGGTCATACCTTATCCAATAAGTCGACGCGGTTTTATGGTCTGTTCCTTGTTATAGTTGACATTATCTCGAACCGGCGCCTCTCCGCAAGACCTCTGAAGTCTGTCCGCTGCTTTCCGGCGCCGCTCAGTGTCAAATCAGTCATGGCATATAGTCAAAATCGGCTCTAATGCCCACAGAATCAGCGCCGTTGAACGACTGCCAGCTTCTTTGGCACGTATATTGCCACCAAATCCAGTGCCTTGGCCTTACGTGACTGATCATAAGCGGCCCAGCAGTGCATATATGCGCACTTGAAAGATGGCGTCATGGCCACGGATGAAAACCCGGTCTACGTAGATTCTGTACCGCGTCGATTTGGTGTTTAAACAGTCCAGTCTGCAAAGTGCACGCTGTGGCCTGCAAACGGGCGGGGTCCGTTGATGAATGGTATTCCAATGTCCTCTACGTTCCCACGTAAGTACATGTGCATAAACAACGATAATTGAGCGTTCGCCTATTTACTTTCGGCGTATCTTATTTGACTTGAATGCGGCAAGCATGGAGGTCATACCAACCCGTCCAGCCGTACTGCTGCCTGGTCGACCATTTCACTTTCGGCTCAGTGGTCCATGCGACAGCTCGACTAAAACGGATATGGAGTCATCCTTGGGCTACTCACGGCAAGGGTGGTCGGCTATCATCAAGGGTACGCAATATGGACCCGGACTCGTACTACATATACGCCCTATCGTCCTTGGCAGTTCAGCGCGAAAAAAAAACCTAAAATTTAGGCCATCGTGAAAGTTTCGGTCCGGGGTTTCTTCAACAAACGGCTGCCTTTGCACAGTCTGAAGTTGAGGAAAGGTGGGAAGACCCAAACCTCCCAAGTCATACATACATGTATAGTCTCAAGTCCACATGACCCGGTATAGTATATGTAAATAGCGCCTTGATACTATAAGCCCACGACAGAGTGTTGCCATCAACAAAACACACATGTATATCGACGACGGGGTATAGCATCGCACTAGATCATACGATGCCTCTATCAAACACACAACTTCCACTATGTCTGAGTATCACCCAATACCCAGATGATATATGTCCATGTTTAGATAAGAACTGTGTATGTCGAGGAAACACTTATAAAAGAGCAACCGCTCCTATCACTCAGCTGCTTGTTATCCAGGAATCAATCTCTTTTTCTAGCTTGGACGAGTAAACTCTCGCACCCTTACCTCGGCTACCTTCCCTCCTGCCTCGCTACCTCACCTTAGGTTGTCAAGGAAATGGCCTGGCTCGCCGGCGCAACAACTCGGGCGATAGCAGTAGCCCTGCTCCTCACTGCAGGAGTCAGAGCCAACGTATACGAAGGCAACATGTCCCGCATCATTGCGAGATTGTCGGCGCCCAGTACTGGGAACAAAATTATCGACAATTGCCGATCAAGGGGACTTGGGGTGTACTGCGGATCGGCTAACCGAATCTCGGACGCAATGGACACGACTGCAGCGCCTTATTCTGATCCGTCGGCCCACTGCAGTGACGTACTGAAGATGATTGCCATCGCAATAGGAGCCGGGACCACTCTGCATGAGGGACCGGTGATCAAGCTGTCAATGAGACCGCCAATGAACGGGAGCTGCCCACAGATCCAAGGCGTCACCGCCACACCCGACACAGGCAAAGGCTGGCCCTCGTGTCGGTATACGCTGCCAGAGGCCAGTGCACTGGAGCCTGGGATGCTCCACTGGTGGTCCAGAATGGTGCTGGATCGGCCGTTGGCGTACGGCCAGATCCGCAAAGGTGGCCTCGATCTGGAAGCCTTCAAAGGCTGCGCCGACCTACGTGAGGTCTTTGTCTCCGGCGAAGTAACGGAGGTGGCCCTTGGCGAGGACGGCAAAGCAGCCTTGACTATCACCGGTCGCCGCCGGGGCGCTGATAATCCGGATCTCAACTGGTGTCGCATCAGCCGTGGCCAGATGCCATATCAAGGTCCTGGTGGGGGGTGGGAGTGTATTCTGCGCGACCTCGCCGATGACCTGGCGTTCGAGACGAGGTGGCTCCAGAAAGATGCGAGACGTTGAAGTTGAAATGCGTGATATCAATACCACGCATTGTGCATGATCGATTGTGTCTATCTACCTCGGTGAATGTATGTACACGTGCTGGCATTTGAGGTTAAGTCTAGATTTACCTGCATATATATATTGCTGGGGCTGCTCTCACGGTCAATGAAGAGGCATGCCTCGCCTCCCCCTTATCTCTAGCTATCATCAGTGTTTGTTGGGAGATGCGGGAGTGGTGACAGAGCTATCGGCACACTCGCCATGTTCGCCGTAGTCCTAGAGAGATCCTACGCATCCGCAGATCCTCTGACGTCGAGAGTGGCAACCCGGTGACGAGTATGTTGCTCGGGTTTTGATGGCTGGCGTAGGCCAGCTCTGTCTCTTCTCGGATCGGCAGCTCGCCTGCGTGTATTTCGGTCCGGAGTGGCAAGATCGAGCCGGGCACGTTTCCGCAGGTAGCCAAGACGCCGGTCCCGCCGATGGCGGCGCGGATGCCCGAGTCCGGGGAGGACAGACTCCAGGCGGGCGACAACGCCGGCCAACGTCGGTGGAATTTCTTATTTCGATAAGAAAGACAGGCGGTCACATGCCAGCTCCCATGGACTGGCCGGAGGGAAATGCGGCATTACGACTCACCACGGCCCGAGATAGAGGCCGATTCTGTGGAGCCGGAGGCGGATTGGCGAGACAGGAGGCGCGTGGATCCGGAGTGAGGCCTGCACGAGTCAGTGCCTGTCCGGGCTCGAGACGGCGGCTGCCGAGGCTGGTCCGGCTACCCTAAGCCCGGGAAGTGTCATAGACGGTGTGCCCGGGCCGGGCCGGGGGCTCCGAGAGGGCGACTCGGGATCGCCGGATGCAGGCATACAGTCGTCCGTGGGCTGGTAGGAGTGCCGGCCACGAGTAAAGGGAACGAACAAAGTCGGGCAGAAGAAGCGTTATTATCGCACACACGTAGCAGGGCCAGGATATGGGCCGCTGTTCCATGCTCAGGCCCGCCTCCGCCCCACAACAGCCCGGAAAGCGTGTCGGAAATCGGGTCCGGACTTTGAACGTTATGACGAAATCCGGGCCTCTGTTTTTTCTCCTAGTATTTTTCGGGTTGGGAGTTTCCAGGGCCGGTAACACACGCGCCGTAACGTCAACCATCTCTCTACTCTCTTCCACCCGCCACCGGTGCTCTTCAACAGCAATGGCGGTCTCGCCGTCTACTTGCTGCAGCAGCTCCGGTCCGGCCCCGTGTCCCTGCTCCTCCTCCCCCTTCTCCTCTGCGACGGCTCGGCAGGCCTCGACGGCGGATTCGGCCGCGTCGACCACGGATTGTTCGGCCTCGGCTACGGATCCGGTTCCGGCGCCGGCCGCGGATCCGGCCCGGGCGGAGGGGCCGAGCCGGCGGCGGCGTAACGGCAGCGACACCGAGGCCGGCGTCACGGGCCCGGACGGCACGGCCAGCCGCAAGACCTACGTCGTCGACATGAGCCGCGCGCTCATCCTGTTCGGCGCGCCGACTCACCGACTGGAGCAGTACCTGCAGCACACGTCGCGGGCGCTGGGGCTGCCGCTGCAGTCGTACTACCTGCCCGGCTGCATGACCGTCTCCTTCGGCCCCGGCGACGTGCACATGATCCGGTGCGCGCAGGCGCTCAACCTGGCCAAGCTGCACGACGTGCACCGCGTCTACAAGGACGTCGTGCACGGGGCCACGACGACCGACGCCGCCGTCGCCGCCCTGGCCGACATCGTCGCCGGCCCGGACAGTTCCCCTGCTGGCTGCGCGTGCTGTCGTACGGGCTGGCCTGCGCCTGCATCGGCCCCGTCTCGTTCAACGCCCAGCCGGTCGACCTGCCCGTCATCTTCGTCCTCGGCAGCCTCGTCGGCTTCCTCGAGCTGGTGCTGGCGCCGCGCAACGAGCTGTACGGCTACGTCTTCGACGTCTCGTCCGCTGTGCTGTCGTCGTGCCTCGGCCGTGCCTTCGGCTCCGTCCACTGGGGCGGCGGCCGCCACCGCTTCTGCTTCCCGGCCATCGCCCAGGCGCCCATCGTCATGATCCTGCCGGGCTTCACCATCACCAACAGCGCGCTGGAGCTGCAGTCTAGGAACGTCGTCTCCGGCGCCGTCCGGCTCGTCTACGGCGTCGTCTTCACCCTGTTCCTGGCCTTTGGCTTCACTGTCGGAATCGCCATCTATGGCGCCGTCGACGGCAACGCCACCTCCGTCACCAAGTGCGAGCCCAGCTTCGCCGTCTGGTGGCCCCTGGCCTTCGTCCTCCCCTTCACCTTTTGCTACGTCGTCGTCAACCAAGCTCGGTGGCGCAACATGCCCGCCATGCTGGCCGTCGCCCTGGCCGGCTGGGCCGTCAACCACTTCTCTGCCGAGCGCCTGGCCGCCGTGCCCGCTCTGCCCCAGGCCTTGGGCGCCCTGGCCGTGGGCGTGCTGGCGAACTTGTATTCGCGCCTCGGGCGCGGCCTGGCCGCCGCCCTGATGCAGCCCGCCATCTTCATTCAGGTGCCCGGCAGTCTGGCCGCCTCCGGCAGCCTCATCAGCGGCCTGACCAATGCCGACCGGCTCATCCGCAACGTCCGCAACGCGACCGATCCCCTCTCGTACCGACAGGCCACCGTCTCCGAGCTCGACGCCGGCTACGCAATGGTCAACATCGCCATCGGCATCACCGTTGGCTTGTCCGTCAGTGTCATTCTCGTCTATCCGCTGCGGAAGAAGGGCAGCAGCGGTATATTCAGCTTCTAACGCCGACTATATGTGCGCCGTCTTGCCCACAACTACGTATCTGGTGCCATTTGACGAAACGATCTGTCGTTGAATGTAGCCGTATAGCTTGACTGCTACTACACCATCCCTCGCCGGAACATTGACGTCGGAGACCTCTTTTGCCGCATGGGCAGCCCGTGTCGCTCCTCATGATACGAGCCGGCCTGGAATCTCCGGGTGAAGCCGGATACTGCCGGGCGCTCGCTGCGCTGCGCATCAAGAATACCTCGTCCAAGCTGGGGATGCCACCGGTCGCCTGAGCCGGAGCATAACGACACTGACCGCCAACCCCGTCTGTGAGCCATGACAATTGATGTCAAACACTACCAAATTGGCCGTGGAATACCGGATCTCTTATCTTCCGGCCGAGACACAGTAAAATAATAACTATATTAAAAAGGACTCTAGTTGTTAGCTAGTTCCTAAAAGGCACAGACAATAGCTCTCCAGCGCGGCGTCTTATTGCCTCACAACATGCTCCTAAAATGAGAGCGCAATTCGATATTTGACTATATATATACATAGATCATTCAACGGGGTACCGTGGTGTAGACATACTCCGGAATATATATTCCACGTAAGTTTTAATCTAATATAATTAGGGTGAATATCGACGGAGAAAATGTCAGAATAGGTTGTGTAGCCACCGAGCGTCCAATGCGAAGGCGGAAGTGCAGGAGTGTTAGACGACACAATTTAAGACAACGCCAAACACCATGGAGTATGCAAATCGATTTGTAAGGCGAGTGACGACGGATGGTACGATCCCGAGAACGTGTTTCGAGAATCGGCCGTTGACACGTATGAGATGGAGGCAGAATATAGCTTCGTTGGAGGAATCAACTAGAAATATGTCAAAGCTTGGGGAAACCGATCCGAGGATAGGTAGACTACAAATTCCGCCTACGATAAAGCTTTCGATAAGTTCGGCCACGGCGAAGCGCAGCCCCAGCTTATTCTAGGGAATAATATCTATAGTAAAAACGAAGCGCGGAAGCTTCTTTAAAGCAAAGATATACGCAAGGCTTCGGCCGTAGAAGCTGCTTCGTCTATCTATTCTGCGAGGCTAGCTAAGAGAGACATCAGTTATAAACCGAAATCGGGCGAGACTACTGCCCTGAGCCGGCGCGACGACGGTGATCGCGCGCCAGAGGCACTAGAGGAGCAAAATCTGGTGCAAAAGGAGACTCGCCCGCCGGCTTGGACGAGAACCGCAGCCTCGCCTCGTGCGATGAAGTTCCGTCGGCCGTAGAGCCGGAGGTCGAAGGAGTCATGGCTCGAAAATAGGAAAAGTCGCGGTAAGGACTTTTACCGATATTAATGATAGGTATATGTAGCTTCGGAGTTAAAGAAGCAATTAAGCTAACCAAGAAAAGTAGCTTATCCTAATCTAATTTCCAATACCATACTGAAAGGTTCCCGGTCTTTATAAAGTGTGCATATAACTAACCCGTTATTAATATAAAGAAATTTCAAAATAGCCGGCGGCTAGGCCCTACTATTCGCCGGCGGACACTAGGCTATATGCCTGATATATATATAATCGGGCGATAGTAATCACCTTAATCTTCCAGGTAATTAACTAGATAATCTAGAATATAGCGGATAATCGGAGCGCGGAGGCGGACAGCGGAGCGAATATAGCGGATCTTCAGCGCCAAGAGAATAGACTCAACGCTCTTTACCCCGGCGCGGTCGCTGGGACTCGTAATATAAATCGGTCGTAGTCTTGGAGCTTTAATAAGTAGGAGCCAATAGACTTAGAATAGGCTAGAAACTACGCAATTGCACGAGGAGGACGTAGCGCGTTAGGATTAGCTATATGCGGCAAAGCAGTCCAGCTTCACATCGGAAGTATTCAAAGATCGTTTAAATGCCCGCCGCCAAGCTTTGCAGTTAGACGTCTTAAACAGAGCATCCTTACTTTATGCTTATATCGAGGTTGCGATTACATATAAGCATCTACGAAATAGCACCACTGCCCCTAGTTCAGCACTAGTCGATTTCTGTTTTAAGGAGGCCGGGGCCTAGACTAGGAAGCATATATGCACTTAGCTCCGTCGTGCTTTAAGTAAAGCAGCTGTCGAGATTTTAGATACTCTAGCGAGAAAGTTTTTATACGAAAAAGAGCCGGCGAGTACATATACCGGTCAGAATTCATAAAGGAGATAAAGAAGCTCGGCAGACCACGCGGCTGCACCAGGGGCGGATTGCACGTCTAAGGCAGGCAATAAACAACGTTAAGGTAGTTCGAAGCAACGGCATAGACGCGCTGGTCAAGGGCGTGGATAAAATCTTGCGGCCTATATTCTGGTCGTACCCCTCTGGATGCGAATGCGCCCTACGGGGGCCCGGAGGAGACGCCGCAGCTAGAACACTTGAATCCCTCGCAAACAACCGGAAACGAGCGCCAAGTCCGGAATTCTCAGAGCCTTGTGGGCCGGCGCGACATGCAGAGCCGAACCAGGAAATCATGCACGAGAGCGAGAGCATCTTCGGATGCTAGGCTTGGAGTTGGCACGGCCACAACTACCTTGAAGTGCGCTCCGTCTTGCTATACCTTGAAAAAAATGGCAAATGCGACGATCGGGGTCGGCCGGCGGTGCGTATAGTACGACTTTAAAGAGCGTCCACGTCTGCTGAGGCCGACATCGATGATGGATTGCGCAATGTAACGGAGTTGAAATAGCCTACTATTCTAGAACCACGCTATTCTGAAGCAAAACCTGGTACGTGCGATCCCTGCTTGTGTGCACGGGCTTGATTCCGGACTCCGCTTTTTAGCAGCCAAATAGCACAACCAGAAAGAAGAACGGCTAACGATACATGTATCTCCAGATAGACTGGTGCTGCGCAATGCATGTCCTGTTGCTTCTTATTCATATGCGTAATCCTAATGCCGTTCTTGGAAGAAAACAAACCAACTAGCAGATCTTTCCGGTTTGGATCGGGGGTTTAAAGCTCATAAATCAGGATATCTAGATGAGCAGTAGCAAAGATGTGCCGCCCGTGGGCCGCGTGAAGATCGAACAGCTGGATTGAGAGGCCGAGGGTAAAGTGAAACGGTTTTTTCTTTATGCTCGGCGATTGTTGCACGCTTTTCGTACCGCAAGCCCTTAAACGTCTGCCCAAACAGGTCTCACCCAGAGCTGGTATTTCAAAGCTTGCAACAGTCTACATATATATCCTCGGTAGTCTGCCCGCCCCTTCCTCCTCGATACATTTAACATCCCCCTCCTATCGAGCGCGTGGTTATATGTAGATGCGCGCCGAACCCTCTCCTGCTCACGGCTAGCGACGTAGTCGACGTGCCCTTTTAGAGAAAATTCCGGACGGGATCCCGGCGAGGCGCGAGGAGGACTAGAGCCGAAACGCGACCCAGATCCTCCGGATTGCTTTAATCAACGGTTGATTTGATAATATCGGCTGGCAATACGCGCAATCCTATCGTCTGGGTGGGCTAATTGCGTAGCTCGTTAGCCTGTTTCTGGGCAGGGTCCTTGTTGATATGCAACTTGAAGTCGTGTGAGTCTCACATAGTTATATATTGGATCGAATTAAGTGGGAAATTAATGAATTCAGGAACAGCTAGCTTCAAGAACGGACATGAGATTCACGAATTTCCAAACCTCTGACTCTTCTTGATGGGTCGCGCATACAACTGGTCGATTTGCGCCTGTGACAGCTTGGGTTCAGTTTCCGCGCTGGGCTTATCCTGTCTCGCCCCCGCGCTATTCTGGTCCTTGTTGTACTTCGTGAGCGTCTCGTAGCCACCGGAAGATGGGCGAATTTGCTTGCCACCCGCGAATCTGCTTGTCACGGCGTAAGGCTCCGCGTAGACGCCCGAAGACGGGCGATGCTTGCCTCTCGCGAACCTGCTTACCATGGCGTAAGGCTCCGCGTAGTCGCCCGAATCCCATGGTTGTCCAAGCCTTGCTGGTTCATCATGAATGCTCTGCGGCAGTACCGGCGGCGGATAGCGAGGTCGCCTGAAGCCCTGGCCTGGTGACGCCCCTGTATCGGAGCCTAGTTTCCCGCGAATCCATCCCTTAGCTTTAGCTACCCAAGAAGTTGACCCGGTTCGTGAGCCATTTTCGAAGCTGCCGGCGTTGCTGCCGCTTTGCGCTGGGTTGAATCCGGTTGAGTCTGCTACGGGGGTTTTCGAGAACATGAATTCATCATTCGCGGGAACGCCGTAGCCCTGACCTGTCTTTGTCTTTGCCTCGCCAGGGGTTCGATTTCCAGCCTCTCCCTGCGCCGGAGCCGCTCTGGATGGATCCCCCCCTTCTGCTTGAGCCCGAAGAGCCCCGGAAGATGGGGACTGCCTGGCAAGTCTCGGGGCATAGGGGGATGCACGCCGCCAACACGACGATCCAAAGCGCTGACCGCTGACGCATGATGGATAACGTAATGGGGAGAGCTTCAGTCGGGAGACTGGCGACGAGGTGAAGGAAGGGATGCTTCAGTTGAACCGTTCAGGAAGTATGCATGTTTGCACTCCTCGACTATATACACAATCATGGCGCATCCAGTTTGCACGTGTACCTGGAACGAGCAGCACCTCCACCATGACACATCGTGGGCTCATAGTAAATATGTGTCGACTCATGTACCGCTACTCCATCCTCCTCTCCCCCGGGACTCTCAAGTCACGCCACGCAAAATATGTAGGCATACGTGTGTGTAAGTCGGTCTGTCTCGGAACTTCGAACCTCTAGGATGCCGTGGCGACGCGAGTAATGAGGTCTGGGTGTGGTGAGTAAGGCTATGAGTGAGAAAATAAGACTGAAGTCGTCATCCCGGCATACATAGTGGGAGTTCAATATTGAGAAATTGAGGCATGACGTACCCCGGCCTATGGAGCGCCGCGGCCAACCCGCTTATTCAAACGCATCACGAGCCGTGAGACCGGCGGGTCTTTTCGCCCGCCTTGCGCTAGGCTGCCTACATATATCTAGGAGGTAACACGACACCAAGATACTAGATTCAACAGCCTCAGGGAAGGGCCTTGTCCGGGGGCCTACGGGGCGGCATGTTCGGCCAGCCCATCGGCGGAGAAATAACAGCCCCAAAGAATAGGATGGCTCTATGGCAAGATTTGATGAGAAAACTGTATGCAACACAGCAGAAAGCTCCACCTCCGCGCGCCGCATGGCTACATGTAATTTGAACCTCCAGTCTGCAGGGTTCTCCGGTCAACAAGGTCATCCCACCCGAATCATCCAGACTCTCAATAAAGGGCATAAAGGAATAGGTATATGTCATTGACGAAGCGGGGAGGGAGAAACCTTCGCACGCCTCCGACGATGGGCATGTACTGTCTCCGACTTCAGTTATCATCTCCTTGGAAGGGCCTATTTCAGCGTGATCTACAAACTACACCACCTTGACGTGCGGCAGTCACTGGAGTTTTCACATACGCATGTGTACTTGCCAGCTACCTCTCTTTTTGAGGTGGCTTCGGCTTTCACCGGCTGGTACAATAACATGCCTCGATGGAAGATATGAAGAATTTAGCTGGAACATTTCCCCTGATCCGGGCCCAGACATCGGCATAGAAACACGGAATGAAAGCGCTTCCTTCTCGTACATCTGCGCCCCCTACTTGTACCACCGGAGAAAAACGTGCTGTGTCTTTGTACATGTATGGCTTCCTCAGCCAAGCGGTTGTTACATGTACGAAGTTGGCTGCAGGACCCGCGTCCATCCCCTTTCCATTTTCAACAGAAACCTCGGACCAAGCGAACTGTGACGCTCGAATAAAAAATAGTATTTCCGAACGTTTATCGGCGGATGATGTTATACAAAGGATAGAAGGGTTCTGAAGAGATCAACCTTGAATTGAGAAATAGGCACCTGTTCTTTGTTCTTGGTTTTCGTCGCACTTATGCCCCTCGCGACAAGGGGGCGGATGCGAACCGTCAATCATCTGCAACATCGTTCTTTTCGTCGTCGATGGAATCATCTTTATCCTTATAGCTACCGCCTAGATCGGCCATGGCGACCTTCGTGGTAGAGTTACCCCCGATCTTGCCGCGGCTACCGCCGCTCCCGGTGGTGGTCTGCTGCCCGCGAGAGTCGCTGCTCTAGTAGTCTCGGCTACTTGCCCCGCGACTATCTTGGTAGTTCCCTCGCTGGTCGCGATGATCCGTGCCGATACTGGAGGCGCCCTTATCGAGAGAGTCGCCTCCATTCTGACCGACGTAGGTGCCACCGTTGGAGCCCTGGTTGTTGGTAGAGTCCATACCGCTACGATTATCGACGAAGCCGAGACCCCCGGGGCCGGCGGATTCGCCAGAAGAAGGAGTAGGTGGCCACGAGGGCGCTTGACCGTTTCTATTAGTAATCGAGTTGAACTTATTATCATAGGAACGATTAGATGAATATAGGAAACGAAGATAACTAGGTTAAACGCTTAAAGAAGCTATCTAGATATAATCTATCGAGCCTATTTATCTCTCTTCCTTCTAGGGCGGCCGGCGCCTAGTCCGGCTATATACTCGTTAGTATGCCCGGCGGTTAATCTAGGCTAGGGCCGTAATCCGGCCCGTTTATAATATCCTTTATAATACTGTATGCGTTGCTATTAGCGATGCCCTTAATTAAAAGGCGTTTATTATTACCTTATACCCGGGCCGCCGGG
>NJEV01000279.1:0-25751 GCA_002591385.1 Cordyceps sp. RAO-2017 | reverse complement strand
GTGCATGTGGTAGCAGTCGTGGAAGCCCAGCTGCCACAGCGCCGCCCGCATGCTGGCCGTGCCGGTGCGGTAGACGCCGCAGACGATGACGCGCATCGGCACCGCCCGCCGGCCCGGCAAGTCGTCGCTCATGCCTGACCGGGAGAAGCTGCTGGGCTGGAGCAGTCAAGGGCGGGCCGAAGGAGGTCGGCCCTTTGTCGAGCGAGATGGCTGTGATGGCGAAGGGAGTGAGTGAGTGCTGGCGGCGGGATGGCGAGGGTATGTTATATCAACATTGAAGGCCAGAGGACCGGCTGTTGAAGAGCAGACCATCCCGTTGGATCGATGACAACTCGATTACAACGATACATGTACGAGGAACAGATATTGCCCGGTGGGATGACCGAGGCCGACCAAGATCAGCGCATCTCCCGGATCGAAGGAGCAGCAGCCGTCTGCATGTGTTGTATGCTGACGATGGCTCATCGCCACGTAACGAGAGGCTATGTGACCTTGCTGGCATGGACACCTCCCCAACCGGCACAGACGTGCATATCCCGCCCCTGCGAACCCCCGTACCGACTTCGGGTTTCGGACCTGCGGGCTGGACGTATAAGCCTGCACCGCAACGACCCTTGGCTGCTGCTTCGGCCGCCGACCTCGTGAGGCAGCGTTCCTGCGCCAGATGACATCGAAAACTTGGCCGTCGCGAACCGCAAGAGGCACAACTTCCTCTTCTCCGGCCCGGGTTGCGGCTCAGTGTCCAGGCAAGAGGTCTGCCGCATAGCACACGTAGTCAAACGAGAGAACGACTACAGCTACCGCGCAACTCCCACGCCATGCAATCTCACCCGCATCCACGAACCAGCAGCGCCGGACTCGCCTTCGTGGGATGGCCGTGCAGTTGCCAGACACCGCCTCCCCCGCATTCTCACCGGTGCCTAGGCTCTCTCCTCCGGCCCGGCCGGCCTGGATGACGATGCAACTACCGACGTCCCGTGCTGACATTGCCTGTGTTACCTGACATGTCTCGTCGGCTCGTCGGCCCTCTAACGGTTGGAAATGGCTTGATATGTGTGTGTATATGTTATGTATTGGCCATGTGTGGACTTGCGCTGCCGCAGTCTCACAGACTTTGATTTTTCACGTCGACATTCCCCGTCTCGAAACTCGTGCTTCTCGCGCTCAGGAACCGACATCTGCCATGGCCTATCTTGGCGGTTCTGCTCTCCTGTGTGAGTTGAGGGATGTGCTACGGTACGTGTACTCAGTATACATTGATGACTGGGATGCATGTGCGGAATGCCCAGATGAAAGGACTCCGTCACATCTCCTGTGCGGCGCGGCAGGTTATCACGCACATATGTATGTATGGTGCCATACGTGATTTACAACTCGAACAGACTCGTGCTATTCCTACTTGCGAACCTGCGCGCCGCGCCTTCACATACCCAGAGCCTATTCCCCCCAATCCATCTCCGCCGCGTCGGTCGCAGAGTCCTCTATACATGTACCTTGCTCATCCTCCTCGTATTCCTCTATCGAATCCGGAAGCGTCTCATACGCCGCCTCCAGACCATCCGTGTCGGCCTGTCCTCTCGCGACATCTTGCGAAGCGTCTGCCCAGATCCCATTGTCTTGAGTCTGGGCGGCCCCAGGCTGGACTGGCAGTTGACTCGGGACATATTCTTCGGTGAAGGAGAACGGGCTGTCCGGCAAAACCTCGACGTCCGCCGCCTGCGCCTGTTTCCCCCGCCGGGTGCTGGGGTCGAGTTCGGGCGTGGAGATCTCTCCGGGTTGCGAAGCGTGACGATCCGTGATGTGCTTGTCGAGCTCGTCCATCGTTTGCAAGGGCGCTTGCTCGCAATCCTCAAACACACAGGGTAACAGATGCATGTGACGCGCCTCGTGCGCCCGCCATTTCTCCTCCGACTCGAAGCCCAGCGTGGCCTGCGGGCACGAAGTGAGCCGGCAAGTGAACTGCGAGGTCCGAAATTGATCCTTGAACAGCTTGTTGTCCTCGGCTGAAACCTGAGGGTCGTTGTCCCCTTCGATCATCGTCCTGAGAGTCGTTTGATAACACGACAGCAGGTCAGGTATATCCTTGACCGAGTCTTCGTGCGTGCCGAATTGCCTTGGCAACGATCGCTCCCTTGCTGGAGAGGCTGTGCGTCTTGGAAATTAGAAACCGCGGGCCCGTGTTCGCGCGGGGGATCGAAATGAACTTGCCGTTCCGATCAGCCTTCAATTGCTCGAGAGATCTCACCCGCAGTGTCCTCTCGACCTGCCTGTGAAGTAATGGGTGCCGCCTCAGATTCCGTAAACGATCATCTAGAAACTCGTGAGACGTCTCAGGCCCATCAGTAAGTATCGTACGGAAATTTTGATACGCATTGGCCCGTTCTTCTTCACCCATTTCTTGTTGAAGCTCATCGAGCCTTTCTGCTAGCATCATTGCTCGTTGGAAAAAGAGCGAGTTCACGTCCAAGCCATCTTCTGACGCCGCTCCAGATAGCAGGTACTCGGTCCAGTACTCTGTCGCGTACACATGAATGCCGTGAACTCCACGAATCATACTGAGCCGTCTTTCAACATCGGTGAATTCAGGACTGAACACAATCAACCCCGATAAGAGGCATGTAATAGAGGCCAGGCCGTGCTCCTGAAAACACTCTTCTGCGACGACCGTTATGCCCAAATTGGTTTTCTCGCTTTCTTCCATGCTGTTCTTGGGAAACTGGAGGAATCTGCCCAAAAAATCAGCGTCTATTGGCTCGTTGTAGAGCCAGTCGCTTCCGGTTTCCTTCAACGTACTCTTTGACTGACACGTGAATGAAAGCCACCGTCTTGTCCCTTCTCTCCTCGAGAAGTGGGCGAAACAGGTCTAGAATATGGGAAGGGAAAGCCCGCTCGATTGTAAGTTGGCCGAAGCTAAAGGCCATAGCGGACATAAGCTCCAGCCGCCTCAGCGGGCGTTTCGCAAAAGCGACCCAGCCCAAGAGACATCTGGCACGGTCGATCGACTGATCATCCAGTGTCTCGACTGTGCCAAGTATCTTGGTCAAGAGTTTTTGGTAGCTAGAGGGAGTTAAGACCGGCTGATCTGGCGAGTTCGAGGACACTTACTAGTTGAAGATTCCCTTGGGGAGTTGATCTAGCAAGGCCTTGATATCGTTGGCGTCGCAAAATATACCATGTTTTATGTTGTCCAGAACGAGCCGAGCATATAGGAACATGCCTTGAGACAAAAGTCAGATTTCGACAGCACATGCGGGCGGGAAGGCTCTAGGTAGCACTGGAGTTGTGTCCATCGAGAGGCTGTTGGTGCTGGTTATGAGGTACTTGCCTTCGGCTTTGTCCACGATCGATTTTCGGAACTGGTCAAGTTCGGCTGACGTCACTCCAAGGCTCAGCAAACGTATGGGATAGAGGTCGTGCAGCCTCTTCCGCGCGTAAAGGTGCATCGCGTTTTCCAAGTTCTCCTCTTCCTCGCTCAGGAACAATGTCTGCTCCTCACTCAAGAGCCGTTCCAGGATCACGGATGGGCGGCTCGATATCAGAACCCTGCAGAAGGTTGACCTGGACGAATCTCTGGCCGCCTTGGACGAGACTTCGTAGAGCAGACTGACCAGGGCCTGCTGCTTGTCGTCATCGCATTCGTCCAGGCCGTCGATTATGATCCAGACGTATGCCTCCGACCCGTCTGGCTGACTGGGCACGTTGGTGAGCAGACATCGTAGGAGCTGCTCAAGAGTGGCGACAGAGGGCGACTTCTTGGCTCGATAGTAATCATTGTAGACGTAGGCGCTCAGGTCGGGCTGCCACTGGATCAGTTGGAGGATCAGCGACATGAGAATCTCCTTGAACTGGGTGGTCGAGACGTAGGAGTAGCTGCAGAAGTGGTAGATGACAGAGAGCTCGGGGTTACATGTCTTCATGAACTTGACCATCTGGCTCGACAGAACGCTCTTGCCGGAGCCTGGTTTGCCTTGCATCCACAGCATATGGGTTGAGCTCTGTTTACAAGCCCAAGATTGCACTTTTTTGTTCGCGATGATCCAGCTGCACGTTCCGTCATGCCCCTCTGCGTTGTGCGAGACGGCCTCGAAGACGTCCTTTTGGTTGGCTGGGTTGATGCCCAGCCACTGAACAATTGCATGGTACCAAGCGCTGTCCTGTTCCTGCTCATAGTGTTGAACTCTCCGGTCGGACTCTTCCTTCCAGCGCTGTAGCTCGTCACGCATCTTGCCTGCGGCAACCATTTCGACCGTGCTCGCCTCTTTTTCGACCAGCCTGGCATGCAGTTTCATGCTATGGAGGAGGTGATCGGCGCTTTTGGAAGAGCGACTCAAGCCGGCCTTGAAAAACAGCTTCCAGCCTGAAGAAGAGTTCGGACGCCATCAGTTCCCGGGCCGAAGAATCAGAGAAGAGTGATGAGGAGCGAAAGTGCACACTCACCCCTCCCCCGAACAAGCCTGTAGGCGTGCGCGTGGAAGCGCAACATGTCTCTATAGAAGGTGGCACAGGCGTTTTGGAGGTTTTTGTCGGAGCGGAAGACAAGGCTGATGCGTTCGAAGCGGACCGCGTACGAGGCAATCAGGGAATAGCCCTCCATTATTTTCTCAAAGGCGTCCATGTGTTTGGACGCGATGCTGAGAATGAGAGTGATTGGGGCCCAGACAAAGTTCAGATACGGCGTGCCGCTGCATAGTGGCTCTATGAGGCCCTTCAAGGAGTTCAGCCCCTTGAAGAGCTGTTCAAGACGCCCCATGTTACGCAGAGTCTGCCTGGCCTCGAGCTCACGCTCGATGACCAGCGCCTGTTTCCGAACGTCCTCCAGCGTCATGCCGGCGAAGCTTTCGGAGACTTTGGCCGTTACGGTGCTCTCCAGGTGCTTGTGCGCCTCCTCCATGATCTTCCTGGCCAGATGCGAGGTTTCCGGCGGGAAAGACATTTTGAGAGGTGAGCTGCTTCGTCGGGGTCTTGGTCACTGAACTTGGGAAAGCTGAGCAGGGAAGGAGAAGAAAAAGAAGACTGAATGTAGAGATGGAATGAAATTTGTTGCCTGGGCGAGGGGAGGGCCGCGGGGTTTTCAGGCAGACGCCGACGGCTCCGTACAGAGACGATCGCGGCCCAGCGCAGGCTCAGCCACCCTGCGGCAGGGCCTCGTCGGATGAACAGTTGGCTCAGATTCGATCCCGATGGCTGGATCTTCCCGAGGGCCGTGGCACAGCGGGTCGGGAAGTTCTCGCTCCGCCCTTGGCTCGAGTCGCGAGGCCGACCCGAGTCTGGAGGCTGCCTGCGTGCGGGCATGCGAGCCTCGACGTCATCCGATTGATTCGCCCGAGCAACATAAGAAGCAGCACAGACCTATATCAAGTCTTTCCCGCCACTTCTCCCTTAGAATCGGCCTGATCGGACGTCTCGGCAATCTTGCAGGGAGCCAAAGCATCTTGAAAAGCCTGTTAGCATGGGTTCGTCAAGGAAATCTTTACGCCGACGCGCCAAGCGGCCGCTCCCAGACTCGGGGACGGAAAGCGAGCAGTGGGAGAGAAAGCGTAGCCTCCTGTCCCCGTCGCCTCAAGCAGAAGGTTGCCACGCCTCTCCCACGCTCCCAAGCGTCACAGTCTGCGAGACTCACGGTATCTTCTCTCCAACGAAACGCTCCCCAAAGGGCCCTCCACACAAAGCTGTCCGCACGCGCGGCGGGAGCCTGAATGCTGGCATAGTCTCTGACGACTCATCCCGTAGGTCATGACGAGTCGATGGAGTGCGGCATTGACTCCTCCGTTCAGCACCCGTTGCAGCCTCCCTATACGCCGGTGTCGGCAAATCTGAGCAGCCCGGTGGCGAGACACGAGGCCTCGATGCCTTTAATCGAAGAAGACGACGCCGGCGACCGGGTTCTTGCCAAGACAGAACCGACTGCCCCATCAAGCGGGAGAAAGAGCGGTATGGTCTGTTTTGGAATGGTGAGTGCAGTTCTCTACAGGTAGGCCGGACGTCGTCAAGCATAAGCTGATGACATGGAATGGTGCCGTCACGTGCAACCAGATCACGCCTATTTTTGGCCAAGTCCAACGGTCAGGTTCGGGCAAATTGCCTCGACTTCGGTTCCCGGTCACACTGCAATCATCGGCCTCCTTTCACTTTACCTGCAGCCCGGCTCAGGCTGGAGTGGGAAAGATCGAGGATGGGCATCAGCACATGATCGCTGGCCTGCTCCAGACACGCAGCTTGATTCTGTATTTGTCATGCAGGACTGTCGACGGCGAGGATGAAAAGGCACCAGTGACGGCCTCAACGCCACCACCCGTCTCCCAAGCCCTGGCTTGGATCTCGTGCACCTTGGAAATCACCGTCTATGGCCGGGCTGAGCAGTTCGACGGCATGAGGCGCTGGATCAACACATACGACGACGTATATCTCCAAGACCCCGTGGAGTGCCACCTGGATGTGCCGTACCGAAACCCGCACAAGCTCTCGTCTTCCGATCTGAGTCTCTGCCCTTACGTCTCTCAAATCGTCTCGGGATTGGACAGGCCTCCTCTGCACATCGCTGAGGAGCGGCCCAGACTGCTGGCCTTCTTCGAAGCCCGCGCCGGCTTCATTCCGGAGACACCACAGCCTGCACTGATACGGACAAGGCTGGCAAGGTATCGGATCCATGGCCTGTGCTCAAGCTGTGTTTCGCCTCAAGGCAGGTTTGGCTGACGACTCGTGTTCTCTAGGCATCAAAAGCAGGCCTTGACGTTCATGATTCGCCGAGAGAAAGGCTGGCGCTTCAACCCCGGGAGGAACACTGCCGACAGAGACATATGGGCAATCACCCGCACAGAGGGCAGAGGGTACCAGTGAGTGCTACTCGAGACAATCATTTGCAGAAAGGGGTTTGGCGCGGGCGTATGGATGCCGAGGCTGCCCCCTTTCCGGCTAACAGGGATACGGCTCAAGATACATCAACACCGTCTCTGGTGCCCAGCAGGCCGCGGAGCCGCCGCCCTTTCACGGAGGCATCATCGCAGACGCCTTCGGTCTGGGCAAGACGCTGACAATGATTGCGCTTGTGGCCAACGATTTCCACGGCAGCATGAGTATGGAGAGTATGGAGTTCGACCCGGAGATATCCGATGAAGAGGACGAGTTGCCTGGGATCTCTGCCACTCTCGTCGTCGTTCCGCACTCGGGTAGGTACATGTATCGATAACGTCCAGCGAACGACGTGGGCTGATACGCCGTCGGTGTGGAAACGCAGCGCTCGATACGTGGGAAGGACAGATATCCGAGTAGGCGCTGCTGTTCAAGTCCAGAGCCTCGGGGCAGAGCACAGCCTGCGAGCCGAGCGCCAGTCCCGGATGCTGACGACTCTCTGGGCGATAGACATGCCATGACCGGCGCCCTGGAATGCAGCCGCCACGTCGGCAAGGACAGACTGGTTGACGTGAAGCAGCTTCATGGGATCAGCATCGTGCTGACAACTTACCGAACCGTTCTCGAAGATTGCAAACCCGCCGAGAACTCCATACTCTTCACCACCCGCTGGAAGAGAATCATCCTGGACGAAGGTACGTGCCGCAGTCTCGTCTCGTGGGCCACCACGCTGTCACGAAGTCTGACCGGTCCCAAGCCCACGCGATCCTCGACATCAACTCGGAGCTGGCAAGGGCGGTATGCCGGCTGGATTCGATCTCCCGCTGGGCCGTCACGGGCACACCGATCCAGAACACCTGCAGCGACCTCGCCTCGCTCATCAGGTTCCTCCGTGCCTACCCGTACGACAATGCGAAGCTCTTCGACAGCGACATCAGTCATCAGTGGGAGATGGGCAGGGCGGGCACGGCACGCGAACGGCTA
Source organism: Cordyceps sp. RAO-2017 (assembly GCA_002591385.1). NCBI lineage: Eukaryota > Fungi > Ascomycota > Sordariomycetes > Hypocreales > Cordycipitaceae > Cordyceps > Cordyceps sp. RAO-2017. Next base: position 17,918 of record NJEV01000279.1, on the reverse strand, counting down.
GCGCTTCTGTCGGGCCCTCTGATGCTCCGTCGAAGTAGGACCGAGACCGAGCTTCCTCCCCAACGGCATTACCTCTGCGACGTTCGCTTCAGCGAGGACGAGAGGCGAGCGTATGAGCAGGTGCGACAGCGGACCATCGCGTACCTCGACAAGGTTCTGGAGCAGAGCGTCGGTGAGGCGGAGACGACGGGCGCGTACGTCATCATTCTCGAACAGATCGAGACTCTGAGGATCATGTGCAACCTGGGTGTCTACTACCGTCCGCGACGCGACGAGATCCTTCAGCCGGCGATCGAGTCGAGAGACTGGCGCCGCGATGCGCAGGGCCTCTTCGATACCCAACGGGAGATGGGCCCCGTGGTCTGCTCGCGCTGCTCCGCCGTCCTCGGCGAGGCCGGAGACGATTCGAACGGCGCGGCAGGAGGCGACAAGACGGCTCGGCTGTCTCGCTGCTTTGGCTATGTCTGCGTCGGATGTGTGCACAGGCTCGGGCAGGCCAGGCAGGTCGTGGAATGCTCTCACATGCCTACATGTCCAGTGGCGCCGGTCTCGGTCGACAACGGGGCCCGAGACGCGGCCTGTGACTCATCAACGGACGACGGTAGCGGCGGGCTCACGTTGAATCTCGGTCTCCCGTCCAAGATCAAGGCTCTGGTGTACTTGCTAAAGACATTGCGCGGGAACGTCAAGTGGTAAGTGCTCGAGTCTACGGACACGGGAGCTCTGTTGCGGAAACGGACGGTCTGTCGTATCGTGTTGCGGACCGTGCGTCGGAAGAGGGCGTGCTGACGGCTTCAGCGTCGTCTATTCCGCGTGGAGACTTGTTCTCGACGGCGTGGAAGCAGCGCTGGAGCAGGCCTCCCTGCGCAGCGTCCGGTTCGATAGCAGGGTGCCGCCGAGGGAGCGTCGAGAAGCGACGGATAAGTTCAGGGATGAGCCGGAAATTCGCGTCATGCTTCTCAGCCTGACGTGCGGCGCCGCTGCTGGGCAAGTCTCGCCTTCCGTCCTGCTTTGCTGTTCGTCTTACTCATGCGGCTATCTGCAAGTTAGCCCGGCTCTCACTGCTGCATCCCACGTCTTCATCATGGAGCCCAGCTGGTGAGATTACTCGGCCGGTTCGGTTTACCGGGGTTAGTAACGAAGTACAGGAACCCGACGGTGGAAGAACGGGCGCTGGCATGGATCCATCGAATGGGCCGGTCTAGTATGCTGGTGGCAGTGCGGTTCAAGATGCACGAGTCTCTGGAGCAGGTGAGGTTGGTTATTCAGCAGTCGGAGCAATGGGTGCTGACGGGGCGAGAAGCACGTCACGGAGGTGCAGAGGCTGAAGGATGAGACGTCCTGCTTGTTCGTCTTCAACCAGGTCGGCCCAGACGGGCAGGGCGGCATCAAATCGAGACTGAGGGTGAGTGGCCCGTCGTTGGCTTGGATCGGTCTCGCTTATGCAGCAGGTGGCGTGCAGGAGTTGCGGTCAATGCTCGAGTAGGATTGCCCTGCAGCGAGGGCGGAGGAGGCGTGGCGAGCTGGCATTCGAGACTATCGGTCGCTGATTCTTGGCAGAGGTCAGGTTGGCAGAGTTGAGAGCAGACGGGCCGGGAGATGGAGTGGACTGGGCGAGCCAAGTCGGTGTTTAGGTGAGACAATCACGATAAGCTTGTTCTTATGCCCGTTCCAGCACGTGGGCCAGAAGAGGTCTCGACTTTGCCGGGCCGCAGGGGACAGGGCAAGCACTCGGTCAGACAGGCCGGCAAGTGAGACACGACTAGGACGAGGTCGGGAAGCGGTGTCGTCGCTGTCTAGCCAGACAACCAGCCAAGGGTGGCTGTTTCTAAAGAAAGCAGCTAATGCGAGGTTAACAGGACGGCCGCTTGGCAAGATGCCAGGAGGCCCATTCGTCTCGGGCTCGACGGGCGGGCCAATGACGGTTCTCGGTTGGCAAGGCAGCGTTGCAGCGAAGTGGCGGGCCCGTCTGGGTCTGAGTTGAGAGGTGTGTGTGCGTGTGCGTGTGCGTGTGCGTGTCTGTGTGCGGCAAATGAACAGGACGAGTTTCGCCGACAAAAGGGGATGGAGGGGGGGGGGGGGGGGGGGGGCCAAGGCCGAGGAGAAGTCTCCCAGTCCCGAGAAGCAAGGAACAGAGAAAGCGCAGGAGGGCGTGCGGGAGAAAGAAGAAGAGAGAAGAGAAAAAACAGGAGTTGCGGTTCCCGAACCTGTGGCGAGCGGGATGATACGCGCAAGGAGGCAGAGTCGACAGGACGAGGTGAGCGAGGGCGTTTCAGTCGGTCGGCGAGCCGGTGGGAGGAGGAAGGGGGTTCGAGGCGGGCAGGCGAGCAGCTGCGGATCGACTCTTGGGGACGAGAGCGCGCTTCTGGAGAGGCGTGGGAGAGAGGGAGTCGGATGAACCTTGGTTTGGGTTGCGGCGCATGTGCATGCGCATCTTGCCTATGCGAGTGTGTGCGAGTGTCTGTCTGTATGCAGGCCTGTCTATGAAGATGGCAGTTGACTAGGTATACATAGTCTCTTCTGCATATACGTGCGTGCATATGCACGTAGGTTATAAGAGTGTCAAGTGTGTACGGGCAATACCACCCACACCCGCCAATGCACTCCATCGACACACGCGCTCAGCAAGCGGCAACTGCTCGGGCTCAGCGGCCGCGGCCGCCATCACGTGAAGAAGCCGTTCCGGCCGAGGTGAAACGGCCGGCCCCGTTTCCGCATCGGCGCCGAGTCGGCGAGCGAGTCAGACGAGCCCGCGAACAGAGCAGCCGCCCTTTCTCCTCGGAGGCGTGCGCCAGATGGCCTGTAACCCGGTCGCGGACGCAGGCTCGTCGCAGGACATGGAGGGGGGGGCTCCTCTGCTGTTGCTTGTCTTGAGGCCGCTTTGGGCCTTGGCTCTTCGGGGGCCCGGGCTGCCTCGCCGGGATCGGTAAGTCGGCGCCTTTTTCGGGGCCAAAGGGGAGGGCCCTGCAGATTTGCATCGCCTGCTGCTACCCTGCCCTCCGGCTAACCCCCGATAGACTTTTGCTGCGCTCTTATCGCCTTCGTCTGGAAGGGACCGAGCGCGCGCGGGCCATGTGGGAGGCCGGATACGACGATGGTTCCTGCGGGAGGCTCTGCGGCGCTGCTAATCTGATCAAGAGACAATCTGGTGGGGGAGACACAGGGTAGGAGAATTTGGTTATTGGCTCGTCATCTTGAATTTCCTTCTTCTATACTCTCGTGCCGTCGTCAGCCTCTATTGCCTCCGCCACGGCGTATATGTACACCGAAAAAACTGCCTCAAGCCCCGGCGCGTCTCTCACTTGGGCCGCCGCCCTTCTTTTCTGTATCCTCTCCCGTTCGCTCATCCCGGTTCAACGACGCCTTCGTAGCTGCGCGCCGTACGTGACAGACTCGTGGCCCCATGATGAGTAGTGAGCCCATCAGGGTCGCGTTGACGGGAAATAACTCATGAAACCCCAAACTCCATGTGCTCTCACGCTGCAGGCATAAAGCATAAATTACTCGGGCGGGAACTTTTGGGCCCCGCCACCAGGGAAAACTTTGTCTTCTTCTTTCTTCATCTGCCGGCCTCCGACTGATTGTCGCTCTCATTGATTGAGTGCGATATCTGTGTCGAGGGGCCTTTTGATTTGTGACGATGCCATCTAATGGGGCGAGGCGATGGAGGAGGCAGATGAGTCGACGGAGCCGGTCGAGGCGATGGAGCTGGTGCGGGAGGCCTTGGTGCGCTCGCTAGGAACAGACTGTGTTAGCCAATCGCGTGAGGCACGAGGGGAAAGTGAGAGAGAACATAACAGAGAGAAGAGAGAGAGATGAGAGACAGAGATGGGAGTGAAAAACGTACTAGGCGGCGCGGTCCTGGAGGGTGCAGGTCCAGCGGTTGTTGCCCGTCCTGATCTGGAACTGGATGCCCTTGTTGTCGCCGAAACCCGGGTGCGGCTGGGCGGCCGAGGCAGAGGCAGTGCCCCCGGACGACGAGGCAGAAGAGGCGGACGAGGCAGAAGAGGCGGACGAGCCAGACGAGGCGGACGAGATGGAGTCGGGCATCTTGACTTGTGTTGTGTGAAAGAAGCAGGAGAGAGGTGTAGGTAGCAGGTAGAGGTGGAGAGTAGCGGAGGAGAGCAGTTCGTTGCTTGCTTGCTTGCGTGTGATGGAGAAGGGGGAGAGGATGAGGAGGAGGAAGAAGAGGCTGCGGCCTTTTTATACGACGGTGGAACAGCGTTTATGAGGCTGAAAGGAAGTTCAGGCACGGATTCCGAGGCGTTTGCCGCGACAAGCTTTCGGGGTCGTGGCTGCCTTCTTATATCTGCCTACCCTGGCGGCTTATCACCAGCGGCAGGCAGGAAGGGCAGGACAGGGAGGGCTTGCCTCTGGTGAGGAATACGTACCTGCCCTACCTTGACTTGGCTGTAAAGAGGTAGGTAGGTACGACCTTACCTTGCCTGTAAAGAGACAGGTGCTGCCTTACCTTACCTGCAAAGAGATACTTTATCTCACCCCGTTCTGCCGCTCGTCTGCCAAGTACCAGCCCATCGTACCTACCTAGCCTGATCCCAGCCAGAGAGGAGCAGGAGCTAGGCAAGGCAAGGACGGAGAGGGGAAGGAGGGGGCGTCATCTCGGAATCCCTTCACTCCCTGCACCCCCCTCCTTGAATCCCATCCGTCTCCACCCTTGCTTCTCGCTCTGTCTCTCGTCCAGCTCCATCTCCATCTCTGTCTCTCCCACTTTCTGCTCTCTGCCTTGCTCTCTCTGCCTTGCTCTCTCTGCCTTTCACTCTTCCTTGCTCCCTCGCCCGTACTCTTCCTTACTCACTCTCGTCCCGACGTACTCCTCCCTCTTCCTTACTCACTCGTGCCGACGCTTCCACGCCACCACGCCTCCCACGCCTCCCACGCCTCCCACGCCCGGCCTCAAAACATGTCGCGAGCGCACGGGGCCACAGACAAAAACCGATGCGCCATTTTTTTTTCCCTTGCTCCCTCCCTCGCTCACCCCCCCCTGCCTCCTTTTCTTTTTTAATCTTCAGTCTCCTCAGGCTGGAACGGAGGTCGGTGCCGTGTTTCGCCGATGCACACCGACACCGGACGCTTCTTCGTCCTGTCTCTCTCTCTTTTTGTCTCTTTCTCTCACTCTCTCGCACCCTCTCCGTGTCTCTCTGCCTCTCTCATGAGCGAATTCGTGTCCAGCCTGTCGCACTGACCAGGTCAGTGACGAGTCGTCTTGCCGCTCTGCCTGCCGACGCAGCTGATGGAGCGCAGCGTCATGGCTCCTACACTCGGCTTTCCCCTTACGTCCCTGTTCCAGCACATCATCCCGACTGGGTCTGCCGTTTCTTCCTTGTCAGCAAGTTCCGTCGGGTGGAGAGCAGCATGCCTTCTCTCTCTCCCCCCCCACGTGGTGGCGCGTCGTCGTCGCTTGCTGATGCCAGCGGCGCCGAACCCCCGACCTTCCCCATGGGCTGGCGGCCGGGGCTGGTCCGTGGACCGGAGCTTTGCCGCTGCGCGACGCCGACATGGACGCCGGTCCGCCCTCGGCGCCTTGGCCCTTGATAGCTGCTCCTCGGGAGCTGGTCCTTGCCCGCATGATTCCCCAATGCCGCACCCCCGGCCGGAGACGCCACGTCCTCCCTGCCCCTGTCCCGTCCACTTGCTGCAGTGCCTGCAATAAACACAAGTCGTGCCGCTCGTCGTTGCCCGCTTGTTTGCCTCGCCTGTGCCGTACATGACGCGTGCCTGACTATGACACGACCCAAATAGACTGGACAGGCATACACATACAAGGCACCACTCACACGTACTACACGGGCCATCGCATGCGTTGCAACGCTAGATGAGGGTCGCCGATTATGAATCAAGGCCCGAACAGAGCCTCCCGGGGACATCGTGGCCACTGTCACAATGCATATGCAGATGGCGTGCGGGCGAACACAAACCAAAAAAAAAAAAAAAAAAAGTCAGAGACAGCCGCGTGCCGAGGAGGCGTGAGCCCTCCGACCGTGAACGCCCCAGCGACAAACGGCCACGTCTGATGGACAGTATGATGCGCTGAGCCCGCGGACGTGGCGGGCCGTTCGGATAGTACGGCCGACTGGCGCGTCGGGACTGGAAAGCCGTTCAGAGAGCGAGAGAGCCGTTCAGCGAGCGACAGAGGAGGGCAGGGCGCGCTGAAATTGCATTGTCCGGCGTCCGGCTCAGCCAAAGGGGGGGGGCGTAGAAGAAGGAGGGGGAGGTGGGCGTATCCATCAGCGAATCCGAGGGTTCTCGACGCCTTATCGTCATTGTTTCCGGGAAGGATGGGTGGCCTCTCGTCCATTCGCCTCGTCCCCTGATCGCTGGCCAGTCTGGCTCAGAGGCTTGCGCCCATCCGGCGGCTGCGACAGCGGGCCCATCCAAGGTCGGAAGCCGGCCGAGGAATGAAGGGGAGCGGTGTCCGACACAGCGCGAGGCACCCGTCAGCCGGACTAATGTTCACAGCATCATCTGCATTCCTCGCCAGCGGCCCTCGGGGCGGGCCACGGAACAAGACGTCGTCGACGCGCTACCGACCTACGGACTGGCAGCCTACCGACAAGCGGCCAAGCAGCAGCGACGTGGCGAGCGAAGCGTCCGTCTCTCTCCCCATACTTTGTGTGTGAGTACGCGTACACGCCGCCGAGATAGCCGAGATGCCGACCGGCCGAAACGAGAAGAAGCCGGCCGTCGGAAGGGAAAAGGGACGGACCAGGAGCAGACGGACACGAGCAAAAAAAGGAGCAAAAACGAAGATAATAAAGAAGGCAAAAAACATGTGTGTACGTAGCGTCCGTAACACAGCAAGATAGCGGCCCATTTGTTCTAGAAGGAATGCGCCGTTGGCATACGTCATACGGTCCCGGAGATGCCTCTTTCGAGCCGAGCGCGCTCCTGCTAGTGGCGCGCGTGCCGCGCAAGTTTCTCTACAGCCCTCCACCGCGACTCTGCTCCGTGGCTGCAGGTAGCGGATACGACCTCTTGACGGCTTGTCGACACATGACGCTACTGCGCGGTACTTGCTCCCTCCTCCCTCCTCCGTCGTACGACAAACGGTCAAGGACAACAGGAAAAAAAAGAAGACATCGTCAACGACGACAGCAAGGCGGCGAGGCGCAAGCCGACGATGACGTCCTGCCGGCGGTACGCGGAGCAGACGCAGGCCGGGGACGAAAGGGCGCCTTGTCCACCTACCGACTGACTGACGACGATGCCAGATGCCGCAGACAACGACGGCGGCAGACACGGCCACGGGCGGCGACGACGACGACGACGACTTCAAAACGGCTCCCCTGCCTAGGCTCGCAAAGTCTTGGACGCCCCGACTGCGTCTCTCTTCTCCGATCGTCGCCCGTCCTCTGCCCCCCGCTCGCCAGCCATCGGTCCCGAACAGCGATGCGCAACGTCGTCGCGAGCGTCAACCGCATCACCGAGCAAATAAGCTCGCGCGCACGCATGTCTCGACTGCAGGTGGGCGAGACGTGCTGGAGACGACGCCTGCTGCTGCGGCGCGATGCCGTCGCGTCGAGCCGAGAGGGATATATGCATACTCGACTGTCTCAGACCTGCCGCTCCCTGACCAGCTGATCGATCCTTTCCTGCCATGCCCCCCTTACGCTGCAAGGCGGCGAGGTGCGATGACTAGGTCACGGACGTCTCCGGCTGCTGCCGTGCCCGGCCTGTGCCTCGCCTCCGTCGCTCCTCGAGAGGTCATCTCCCACGGGCTGGCGTGAGAGCGAAGTAGGCTCGCGAGGGCTTCGTTGCCGCCGCGGCCGAGGAGCGGGCTACACGCCGCGCACGCCCGAGCCATCAACGAACCCCCCCCATATGTAAACCAACCTCACCGCATCTTGTCGTCGTGCCCTCTTCCCTCCGTCGGCCTCGCCCTCTGGGAACAGCGTGTCTCAAACCGGGCTCTGCATGCCACCACACCCGCGTCGCCGGGCAGGCATCGGACCGCCGCTGCAGTGCCGTGCCCGATGCCGCCGCCAGCGGACAGCCGCGAGCCCAGGACCAACCGCATCGACCACGCCGGGCGCTGCTCTGATTCGGCCGCGGCCCTGGTCCCAAATCAGCCCCAGACGCGGCAGCGATCCCCCGCCGGCGGCGGGACGGCCGCAAAAGATCCCGCATGCAGGGCTCGCAACTGCCCACTCGTCCGGCCGGCTGCTGCCTGCAGGCACCGTCAGCCGCGGACGGCCAATTTGGCAATACGAGCGCCTCGAGGTCAGCACCCTAATCGGGCGGCTATCGTCGGCTGCGTCCTGCTCGGGGACGAGGGGAGTGTGAATCAAAGACAGGGGGGGGGGGGACAGGTGCCGATGTAGGAGACGGGGGGGACTTCGTCCTATCGTCTACAGGACACGTTAAAATCAAAGAAGAAGGGTTTTTTGATGCGGGAGATGTGCTGCTTGTCGTGTCCTCGCTCAAGCGATTATTCACAAAGGGACAAAACCGGCACGTCAGATACGACTACCTTGCTCATCTGATTGGACGGGAGATGTCGATGAAGACCGGGTAGATAGACAAGCGGGGGGGTTGGCCAGGGAGTTTAACCGGAGTCGTTTGGTGATGCAACTGCCATCATGAGAGTCGTCTCGCCTCGTGAGATGCCTGTTCTGACCATAACCGTTGTACGCTGACGTTGACGGTTTTGGCGGACCGCCGTGCCTTCGGAAGGATACCGAGTTGGAATCGATTACACGGATCGGATGGCCTTTTGTTCAGATTTTCACGCTCACAGGGACCTAGACGGAAATAGACGCCTTTGACGAAGCCGTGCCCTATCGATCCAAGGGCCGTCAAATCGATGGGATGACCAGCTATCCGTTGCCCTCGCGCAACGAGCCCAAAGCCGACTCAACAAACAGCCAACGATGTCAAGCAATCACCATGACAGCATATGTGCATTGCCTCGGACGAAGCTATCCTATCTACCATGTGCCAGACAGTGGGAGCGTTGGACTGTTACCTGTTGGCACAGCAGACTCAGATCTCCCACAGCGGCATCGGGTCGGTGCCTCGGCCCTTCGACATTCAAGATGAAATCCAACCATCGCGAGGGATTCACCATGTTTGCAGGCCCGGGGCTCTCTGATGGCAGTGTCACTACCGAATCGGGATATCAAAAGAGACGAGGAAGGAGTCCCTGATTCTGAATACCCTGCCAGCTGCGGATCACATGACCCAACGTCTTGCCAACGGACCGCGCAGCATAAAAGGCCTGGCTTTCCTCCCCTCCCCGTGAAAGAAAATTCTTCACCTTTGCAAACGACATCCACCTCCTGCCCCTGAAGAGCCCGTGATCAGTGTATCCGCGATGCCGCCTCGAGCGGTGGCTCAGTGAACGGGCTGGGACTCGAGATGCGAGCCCGGTTTCCACGGCGTACGGTGGCGCGTCGGCCACGGGCTCGTGCAGCGCAGCGCCATGGTCTGCGGCGTGGTAACGCTGCGTTGCCTATTGGCGCTTCGGCGCCAGGCCCGGGGGGCGGGCAATCGGGCGAGGACTAGGAATCCCACCTGGCAGCCTGGTTGCCCGTCGCCCTAGGGGTTGCCATGCTCGCGTCCTTGGGGGGCTGGCCCTTTAGTGGCTTGCGTACCTCCTGGGCGTGCTGGGCGGCGGCGGTCTGCGCTGTGCCGTGTGTCGCGTCTCGCCGTCGATTTGTTGTCGGTTCGTGACCATGACCTGTACCCCTTTGGTTCTGAGAATCCCGTTGTACTGACGATGGCATCAGCTCTGAGACTAGACTATCGAGACCGGTTTTCCTGTCGCGCCGCTGTGTCGGTCGCCGACGCCAGCTTCTCCTCCTCGAGTGGACCGGTGCCCTCGTGGTGCCGGTTCGGCTCCCCGGCGTTCGCCGCTCCTCGAGCGGACCGGTGTCTTAGTGGCGCCGGTTCAGCTCGCCGGAGCTCGCCGCTTCTCATGCGGCCGGTTGCCGTCGTGGCATCGGTTCGTCTTGCCGACGCCCGACTCTCCGGGCGTAGCCCCTCCCTACCAGAGTCCGTTGTCGCTAACGTCATCTCGGCAGACCTGGGTTGGATGATCGACTTCGCTGAGAAGAAATCGTGGCACCGGTTCGTCTCGCCGACACCCGACTCTCTGTCTCTCCAACCTGGCCAGTCGTTGAATTTCGAGGGCTGGGGCGCCTCCTATTCCGTGAGTCTGCATTAGCCGATATGCAAACTTAATGCCATCTTTGTGGCACCATTAGTCTTCGCCTGAACCGATCTACACGCGAGCTTGTCAAACGGATGGGTCGTGGCGAGAAGCCCTTGAGCAATCGCTGATAGTCACTACGACAGCGACATGAATCACCGCGCCGATCGACTTCGTTCCAATGGAAGAATACAACCAGCACATTGGTCCTTTGGAAAAGACCCGGGCCTACTCACGGATGACAATTGATTACGCCTCTCGACAATGGCAGAAAGATGGCCGGAAAGAAGTCTTTCAGAACGAGACTCTACATAGAAGAGGGGACGGACAGAATCGGGCCTCTCATCTCGGCATGAAACAAGAATAAAGCGAATTGCAACCAACCGAGAGCAGATTTGAGGGGCAACAGAACTCCTCTACGACAACTGATCGAATGCGAAGCTCATGAAAGGGCTCTATCGCCGCACCGGATCGACGGACAGAGCCTTCAACATCCTGATTCCTAGCACTCATGCATGATTGGTGAGGAAGAGCAATCTTTGACTTTCAATACAAGGGGACGACGTCGATTCTTCAGAAAAAAGGTTCCTCGGGGAGACATCGTTTTCTGGTCCGCTGGATAGAGTGCGTTTTTAGTCTTCTCCGACCGCCACCCATCTATCGTTTTTTTTGTCCCTATGTCAGTTTCTACCGTGCTCCCGCTAATGTGGTCACCCGCTTACGGTCGTATAGTTCTTGGCGGTGGCGCAGGACGCGATGCGCGCCCGCAACGGATCAGGCTCCAGAAGGTTTGCTTCCCGACGATAATGGCGACCAAAAGGTCATCGCCTGGCTCAAGAAGACGGATTTTGGAGGACCTGCGCCGCCCATGCCACCAAAACCACCGCATCTGATCTCGCATTCGAGGCAGTTCGGTCAAACCGCTGCAGACAATGCAACAAGCGGAACGACCCGTGCGCACAGGTAAGCCCCCAAGATATTCACTGTGTTTTCGGTATTGAATAGGACTTAGGCGCCGCCTGTGCCACCGAAGCCACCGCATCTTCAGACACCGCGGCGGCCCGCGACCACGCAAAAATCTTCCAAATGAAGCTCTGACCGAGCGCTTCGGCAGCAGCTTATTAGCAGTCCCTGGGACTGGGCATCATCAGTGCGGTAGGTATGCATCATCCTCTTAGTTAGGTGCACGTCAGACTAACTTGGATAAAGGGTCCTAGTTCGGCAGACAACAGCAATCGTCCTCGACACCGTTGGCATGCTATATTGCGGCAACGAGAGGCAAAGGTAGAACGCTCCAACCAGTGCTCTGTCAAGGCGGCTTATATGGCTTTAGGCTCGCTATGACACGTTCAGCTTCGGCAAGACGTACTGCACCACGCCGACGCAGATAGCCGTGGACAACTTGGCCGCCCGTCTTCTCCAAGTCGCCAACCGGGTCACTGACCGCCATTCGTAAGATCAGGACGACCCACACTCCGTATGGAAATACAGTGGCTATCAAAGACAAGAAAGGGGACTGAAGTGCATGGTTGATGACAAGAGCCATGTGGGGTCAGTACCTTCGCTTGGGACGACAGTCGACCACGTCGGCGAGCATTGGATCGGACGCCCATTCGAGGATCGGATTCCGGGAAACTGGCCAATTCATTCCCTGGCTAGTATGCGGCGAGAGCTCTAACCAGGGCCGCGCGAGCACCAAGGGGGGCCTCACCCGCTCATCATCCGTGGGTACAACGGGACCGACGAGCTGCGCGCCTTCGTCCACCCCCTCCAGCACGCCGAAGACATCTAGATCTTCACGATAGACTGGTCCACGCTCACGGGCTCAAAGGGACCCAAGGCCGGACATGTCCTGAGGAAGACTACCAATGACTTGGAGCGGGAATCGGGCATCCAAGTTGACGAGGACGATAAAACCAATGGCAAGCGGTTGAACAATTTGGGCAAGCAAGCGGAGAACGGATCATGGACCGCATGGCTAAAGTGTCATTGCTTGTGGAGCGTCGATGGCGTTGCTGGGTGGTGGGGGGGCGTGGCGGGCTGACCAAGCCACAATACTACGTTCTGTTGGGCTACGCAGTAACTAGTTATTCAATATACGCGCACAGGACGATTAAGGTGACTCCTTTTAGGCTACGCAGTACCTAGTCATTCTAGGCTACGCGGCAGACAAGCCCCTTATTTGTTGTTGGAGGCGGCTGTGCCCCCCTTCAGCCTGGTTTCTCAAAGAAGTGACTGTGAGTACAAGGGTTTTATTAATAACACCAAATGTTCAGATGATTCCTTGTTCAAAGAGGTAGCTAGCTATTCCTGGGGTTCGTAAGATGTTGCAAGATATGTATCGATACTCGTTTTCGCTCCCGGCTGGTTCAGAATCTCGTATTATATTGCGACCCTGCCAAGCCACGGATCTTCTCCTTCCCTTTCCTCTCATCTGCCCCAACCGTCGAGCCGATTTCCTGCAGTAGCGTTGAGCTCTTTTTCACTTTAAACAACAGCCTGCGTGTGGTCGAAATCGGTGGCGGTGCACACACGTCCAAGGCGCCATCCCCGTCTGAACGAGATTGTCGCCACCAGCGAACTGTAGTCTTTCCGTCATCCTGGCAAAACCCTGGCGACCGAGCCAAGCGAACACAGCTTCTCCAACTCCCTGTCGTACGCCCCGTTATGTCCAATCCTCATGACTATACCATCGGCTGGATCTGCGCTTTGATGACCGAGTATGTTGCCGCCAGGGTTTTCCTGGATGAGAGGCACGAGAGCCCCGAAGGTGTTCATGATCACAATGAATATACCCTCGGTAAAGTCGGTAAACACAATGTCGTCATCGCCGTCTTGCCCGATGGGGAGTACGGCACAACCGCTGCAGCCAGCGTCGCCGGAGACATGTTGAACAGCTTCCCCAACATCAGACTGGGACTGATGGTAGGAATCGGCGGCGGTGCACCGAGTCGGAAGCACGATATCCGTTTAGGCGACGTTGTCGTCAGCGCTCCTCGCGACGGGAAAGGAGGTGTGTTCCAGTACGACTTTGGAAGAACCATTCAAGACCAGGCATTTCAAACGACAGGGTTCTTGAACCAGCCTCCCAGTTGCTTGCGATCGGCCCTAAATGGTCTCGCGGCCGACTATGAAGAGCAAGGGCATCAGATCCAGGCCACAATCGACGCTATCCTGGACAAAGCGCCAAGACTACGGAAGAAATATAAGCGGCCGGACCGAGACAGCGATAGGCTCTATCCAAGCGAAGTTGTCCATCTTCATGACGATGAACGAGGTTGCGGGGGAATCTGTGGCAATGAGATGATGGTAGAGCGGCCTGAACGGACCGACGAAGATGACGACCCGGCAATCCACTTCGGCCTGATTGCCTCAGCAAATCAGGTAATGAAGGACGCCTTGGTTCGGGACAAGCTTGCAGCGGAGAAGGATGTGCTGTGTTTTGAGATGGAGGCCGCGGGGCTGATGAACCGCTATCCTTGTCTCGTCATTCGTGGTATATGCGATTACTCGGACTCGCATAAGAACATGGAGTGGCAAGGGTATGCAGCAATGACGGCCGCTGCATATGCCAAAGATCTGCTCTATCGAGTCCCTCCAAGTAGGGTTGAATGCGAGAAGAGGATCAGCGATGCTCTATCTGGTTAGTCTACAGGAATGCCAAACGAGGATGATATGAGCATGCATCAATCTCATGTGATCTTGACAGGTCTCCGAGGCGTTGCAGAAGAGCACCGCGACATTGCAAAGGAGCAGCTTCAAGTCCAGAAAGCTCTCGCCAGGGAGAGGCTATCCAAAGAAGAAGAAGCATGCCATCAGTTATTCTATCTCGCCACTGGAAGCAACGCCGCCACGTACGAATGGTATAAAGACCGAGTGGAAGATAGGGTTGAAAACACGTGTCTGTGGTTTCTCAAGCATAGGCACTTCCAGAAGTGGTTGAGGCAAGAGTCCGGCCCGTTGCTAGTCTCGGCCGACCCCGGCTGCGGGAAGTCGGTATTGGCCAAGTACCTCATCGACTACGCCCTGCCCCGATCAGCAACCATCTGCTACTTCTTCTTCAAAGAGCAAGACCAGAACACCGTCAGGCAAGCGCTTTGCGCATTGCTTCATCAGCTATTCTACCAGAAGCCATGTCTCATAAAGCATGCCATGCCACATTTCCGTTGGAACGGGCCCGGCCTGACTCAGTCGGTAGTAATGCTGTGGAAGATTCTACAGAACGCGACAAGGGATCCCCAGGCAGGACCTGTGACTATTGTTCTTGACGCCTTGGATGAATGTGCCGAATCAGAGTTTCCTGACCTGATGCGGAACGTGGAGAGCCAATGCCGAAGCGATGATCGGTCAGATGCAGGCAAGTTGAAGTATCTTCTAACGAGCCGGCCATACGAGCAGATTGTATCCAGGTTCCGCCGATTTTTGGATACCTATCCATATATCCGTATACCAGGAGAGGAAGCATCGGAAACAATCAGTCACGAGGTGAATTGCGTCATTACGCACCGGGTCAACCAGCTGTCGGAGGAAAAAGGCCTCCCACACGAGGTCAAGAGCCACCTGGAGAAAAGGCTTCATGGGGTTACCAACCGTACCTATCTCTGGGTGTACCTGGTCTTCGATTACTTAACACAAGAAAACTTCAAAAAGACACTAGAGGGGGTCGAATCCGCCATTGAGACGTTACCAAAAAGTGTCAACCAGGCGTATGAGCGAATCCTTGGCAAATCTGGGCATCACCGAATGCTTCGAAAAGTCCTGAGCATCATCCTAGCGGCAACTCGCCCCCTTACACTCTCCGAAATGAATGTCGCCGTCAACGTAAGTCACGAGTCACGTTCTATTGATGATCTCGACTTGGAGGACGAAAAGAATTTCGAGTCACGACTGAGATCTTGGTGTGGGTTATTTGTCTCAATTCACCTCGGCAATGTTTTCTTTCTTCATCAGACCGCTCGTGAGTTCCTTCTCGCAGACTCGACGTCGCCCACGGCCATTCCGCCAGGACCACGGTGGCGTCATTCTATCACTATCCAGGGTGCACACGCTGTTCTTGCAGAGCTCTGCTTGTTCTACCTAAGTTGCTTTGACTCCGAAGATGTTACTCGCCTACCAGAAGTGAGTAAGCAAGCCTGCCACTCTGCCGACAGATATGCTTTCTTGAACTATTCGGCCATGGCCTGGAATGAACACTTTGGCAAGATCGAAAATACTAGTGACGCTGTCATTATAGACTGTGCTCTTAAGATTTATCGTCCGAACTCGGCGAGCTTCCTAGCATGGTTCCTACTGCACTGGGAGGATGGCGGTCGGTTTAATCTTCCTTCCAACTTCACAAGCCTTATGGCGGCGTCCTTCTTGGGGCACAGCATCATCGTCGAGCTTCTTCTCGAAAAAGGAGCGCCGACGGGGACTACAGACACCGTATGGAGCTGGACGGCACTCGGATGGGCGGCGGCGGCGGGACACGAAGCCACTGTCGAGCTGTTGCTCGCGAAAGACAGTGTCAACGCCAATGCTGGAGGCGATGGAAAGCATCATGATCTTGTGAGGACACCGCTATGTATAGCGGCGGCAAACGGACATATGGCTATTGTTCAAACCCTATTGACCTCGGGCAAGGTTACGCTCGACGCAAATCACAAGGATGGGCGGACGCCACTCTCGCACGCTGCCCTGAGGACTTCATGGGGCAGGGAAGGAAGACCTACCATTGAGCTGCTGCTTGTGATGGAGGGCGGCGAGACGGACGCACCGGACTACGACAGTCTGAAATTGCTGTTCTTAGCCGCATTACAGGCGCTCAGTGCGACGCTCGGGCTACTGCTTGCAAAAGACGCCGTCGATACATACCGCAAGGATAAGAACGGCTGGACAACGATAACCCAGGGCGCAGAGAGGGCTTGCGAGGCGGTAGCCCATCTATTACGCCCGAGAGAGCCGGACTCTGGGGGTGAGGAGTTTGAGGCGCCGATGCCACAGACTGCTGGAATCGACCAAGCGGCAGCTGTGAAATTGTTACTTACCAAGCATAGCGTGAACCTGGACATCGACAACACAGATGTAGTGACGCTGCTGTTGCAGGTCATAGGAGAAGGGATCGAGGCTGTTGCCAAGCCAATTATGGAAGACCTGAATTACAGCACGAGGGAACGAATGTCGGTTTCACTGTCCGTGCAGAAGCACCGCGACGGGGCGGTACAATTGCTGGTCCAAAACAACACTATGTTGGACCATGTTCTCGGGCACAAAACTCCAAGTCTCCCTGCCCTGGGAGGCAGCCCGAAGAGACACGAGTTTGGCGCCAACCTGTACCGAAGTGTTGCTTCAGCCTTGGAAGGAATCACGGCCTTGCATTCGACCTCGTCCCCCCATCGAGGAATCTCTGACTCCGGAAGCTCCGCCTTGGAGGGAACCAAAGCCCTGAATTCGACCTCGGCCCCCCATCAAGAAGTCTCTGACTCCGGAAGCTCAGCCTTCCCTCCGCCCTCGGCCCTACATCAAAGTGTTTTTGAGCTAGAAGGGAGCTTGAGATTTAATTTGAGACTTTACGATAATCTTACCGACATAGACTAGAGTCTCAAATCAAATCAGAAAGACCAGCCTTCCCTCCGCCTTCGGCCCTGCATCAAAGTGTTTTTGAGCTGGAAGGGAGCTTGAGATTGAATTTGAGACTTTATGGCAATCTAAGCCTCCTAGATAATATTGTCATGAAGTCTCAAATCGCACGTAGCAAGATGCGGAACCAAGTGTTGAGCTACAGGGATCGCGTACGCGCGTGCTTATGACGATAGAGACATGGAACAAGGAGGAGAGAACCAACAAACTACCTAGGTTGTGACTGCATATTAGGCAGTAGGCAGCCATGGAAATGAGCGTCTGATCTTGACATGGCAAGTGCCTCCAGTGTGTTTCGTCTTCGGAACAGTGTGTGCCAGTGCACAGAGCTGCAACGGGAAGAGCAATGGCCCAGATTTCGCGGCACAGTACGAGGAATCTTTGGCTTGTGAGGCTGGCTGCGAACGCGAAGCTGCGTCAGAAGATGCCAGCACCTTTCTGTAGATCAACATCAACAAGGATCATCCCAGCTACGTCCCGCAAAGAGAGAAATAAGTTGTACTATGTGCTTAGGATGCTAGCTGTCAGATTGCCGGGTAGCACATCAGAAATCCGAGACTTACAGCGTCAGATAAGGGAGTCGCGCGAAGAATTTGACCGACAGAGCAAGGCATCGCGGGAAGAGTTTCAGCAGACGACGGAAGAGCTCAGATAGGTCCGAGGGCAGCTCTAAGCGATCAGTGCCCTAACGATCTCGAATCAGAGCAGTCCTTAAGCGTCGTATGCGGATATCGCTCGAACACCGCCCTCGAGCCGACCATCGAACCTGCGTACACCGACAGCGCGTACGACACTGTCGTCGATCGACCGTCGATCGACGATTGCTTTGTTATGTGGCGGACCGCATAAATCGTTTAGCTGGAAAGGTGTGAGGCTCACGGGCCCGGGTATGGTTGCCCGGGTGCCCCGGGCCGGGCGCGCCCCGCATACGCATACATACGAGCGCCTTTTTTTTCTTCCTCTTTTAAGGTTAATTCATAGCCTTAGTAATAGCTATATTAGAGTCCTTTATATAGCTTTTTTATAATATAAACTTTCCTTTTTAATTATAGGGGCATCCCAGTTAACGAGGACGAGAAGACCAATGGCAAGCGGTTGAATAATCTGGGCAAGCAAGCGGAGAACGGATCAT